>JAJEJO010000231.1:880099-954024 GCA_020662805.1 Glaucomys volans
GGCGGCCTGCGGGCCGCGGCCACCCCGCTCCCGGCTGGCCTTGCCCGCCCGCGCCCACCCGGCCCCTGCTGCCGCGTCAGCCGCGGGTGCGGCCGCCCGCGCCTCCCCGCGCGCCCCCGTCCCCGGGCTTTTGACAGGTCGCGTCCCGCGCCCAGAGGCGGCGCGCTGGCCGCAGGGGTCCACGCGGGCGCGGCGGCCCGGCCTGCTCGGACCGCGGCGGGGCCGGGGGACGTCCTCGGAGCGCCCCGGGGGACGAGGCCGGGGCGTGGTGCGGGCGGGAGAGCGCAAGCGGGTCCCTCCGGGGGACGGCCGTGCGTGTTTACTCGCCGGGGAGCGGGGACGGCCAGGGGCGGGTGGCCGAGGCCATCTTTTGCCCCTCCCCTTGGGTGTTTTTGTGCCAGAATGCCTGGATCCTGCGAAGGAGCTTAAGGGTTTTTATTTTGGGGGGAAATCTGTATATTTTAGGGTATCCATCAGGTTTACGTGGTTGTCTAGGAAAGCCGAGCTGCCCTGATGGCCTGCCTGCAGGACAGGCAGCATCTGAAGACTTGCAAAAACGGATGAGCCTGGAGGCCTTGCTCGGGTGGCCACTGATTGCTTTTGTGAGGAAAGTTGTGGTTGAAGGGATAAGTTCCTGATACGCATGGTGCGTGCTGAGTATGTGCTCAGGTTTTAAGACGTCTGATGAGCAGGAGGTACGGCTTCGGAATCTGTGCTTCTCTTTCAGTTTGCTGAATCTTTACCATCCTGGTTGTCAGTTTTCTTCCCAGAGTTTGTTTTCAAGTGCAGCATACTCAGTAGAACAGGGCTCAAGTTAGGAGTTAAGCAACTTGGGAAATGTTTTTCTAAAGATGTGCTTTAAGAAAAGTTTACCTAGCCGGGTGCCCTGGCTCATGCCTGTAATCCCAGCGGTAAGGAGGCTGAGGCAGGAGGATCTCGAGTTCAAAGCCAGCCTCAGCACTGAGCAACTCCGTGAGATCTAGTCTGTAAATAAAAGACAAAATAGGACTGGGGATGTAGTTTAGTGGTTGAATGCCCCATGTTCAATTCCCCGCACATCCCCACCTCCAAAAAAAAAAAAAGTTTACCCAAGTTGAAATTTATTAATATAAATATTAAATACCCATCATGGCTAAGAGTTCAAATAATTTAGCCTGGCGTGGTGGCGCATGCCTGTAATCCAAGCGATTTGGGAGGCTGAGTCAGGAGGATCTGAGTTCAAAGCCAGCCTCAGCAACTTAGTGAGGCCCTAAGCAACTCAGTGAGACCCTGTCTCTAAATTAAAAAAAAAAAAAAAAAAATACAAAATAGAGCTGGGGATGTGATTCAGTGGCCGAGTGTCCCTGAGTTCAATCCCTGGTTCCAAAAAAAAAGTTCAAATAATTTATGAAAAGGTGGATTCTGGATGAGCCTCTTTGCAAATAGTAACTTTTGATATTAATATCTTTGGAGCTGGGTTCTGGAATCAGTGTATTTTGCAGTGTCTTCTTTGAAGACCTCTGTGCCACATGTATACTATGTGTAGTGCACACAATACACACACACATGCATATATGATTATTTCAAAACCTTATTTTATAACATTTTATAAAATCGTGTAAGTTGATAAAAACACTAAAGTTTGCTTTTTATTTACTATAAATATTGATAATGTGGCATAGCTGTGGATTTACTCATGAGACACAAATGCTGATTTAAGAAAAGATGAACTATTCAATTTTAATTTCAGGATAAAAGGAGTTTAAAATTTTTTTTTTTTTTTTTTAGTTGTAGATGGATACAATACTTTATTTATTTTTGTGTGATGCTGAGGATCGAACCCAGTGCCTCGCATGTGCTAGGCAAGCGCTCTACCACTGAGCCACAACCCCAGCCCATAAAAGGCCTTTTCTTGCACTTGGTATAATAAGGGTATTCTTTACTTTCCATGCTACCATCTCATCATTAAAGGTGTGGTTTTGAGTGTCATGCCTGTGGCTCTGTGTGAGTTGTATGGCTAGATTGCTTGCTGTTGTTGAGCTTCTTTGGCCTGGTTTTAGGAGACATTGTGATGTGAGTCACGATTATTATTTGATAGTGATTTGTGGTTATATAATGGGTAATACACATAGTGCTGATTTCTAGGGAGGATAACTTTCATGGCATTGAGGTGTTTAATTCTTGCCACTGCCCAACATGTAAGATATTTGTTTCATTTGAGAAAACTACTTCATAGACATTCATTGGTGACTTTAGCATGCTTATTTGTGGCAGAGACAAGGGAAACATTTATTAAGTACCTCCTCATTATAGGCCAAGATATGTCCAGTTCTTTGCATACATTCTCAATTAATCTTCGCTGTAATACCAAGACAAACTCGATATTGTCCTTGTTTTACAGGCGAGGAAACCAACAGTCAGTGATTGTTGCCCCGAGTTGAGAATCCAGCTGAGGCATAGCCAGGATGAATCACTGTTGATTTCAGAGATATTGCACGTGTCCCTTGCAGTATATTGTACCGGGTGGGTTTCGGGGGGAAGTCTGCACAGTCTGTAGTAAACCCTCAGTTAATACCTGGGAAGTGAATGAAGCTCTGTCTAACCTTGAATGTTCAGATGACCTCTGCTTGTCTGGGTATTTCAGGTTGTTTCTTTTTCTTTTCAATGTGGGAAAATACACATGACATTTGCAGTCGCCCCCTTTTCCGGTGTGCAGTTCAGTTGCAGTTGGTGCGTTCTGCAGTCCTTATTCATCTTGCCCATCTTGAGTTCTGTACCATCTGAACTCTAACTCCACATGCTGCCCTCCCCTACACCACCTTTCAGCTCCCCTCCGAATTTGACCACCCTAGGAACCTCACAGAAGTGGGCCCCTGCGGTAGTGGCCTTTTGGGTCTGCCTGGTTTCACTTAGCATGGTGCCTTCAGGGTTCATTTGTCACAGCAAATGTCAAGTATGCCTCTCTTCCTAGGACTGAAGGGTGCGTCAAGGAAGCACAGACGATCCCAAGCTTACAGAGGGTTCACTTACAGTTTTTCAGCTTTAAGATGGTGTGAAAGCCACACAAGAACAGTAGAAACTGCAGTTGTCTCAGACAGTGAGTGAGACACTCACTGGTGTTGTTTCCTTGGAGGTGTTTCCTACCTCCTTAGCCTGCGGAGCTTGGACCTTTTAGACCTTATTTTCTGTTACTTTGAGTTTTACTAAATCCTTTGCATGATAAAAGCTGATTTTTAGTTCTTAATTTCTTCTAAGGAGACTATGGTATTAGAACATGTGTGCAGAGACAGCCATTCATTTAATAATTTGTAATCTGTCTACTTTGAGAAAAAAATTTAAGTTGTTCTTGGAATAATAGCTGTTGTAGAGAGTTATGAAAATCCTGGTAAAGAGCTGTGCGGATTAGTGTGGAGGGAAGGAATAAGTTGAAAGGTACTAAAGTTGTCTTTTTTTTTTTTTCCCTGATTTGACACAGTGAAAGAGAAAATAGGACTAATTATAGTTGGCATTGATTAGTAAGAGAAAGTATACTAGGTAGGAGGAGTGGACATTTCTCTCATGAAGAATAATTGTTTGGATTCTTACATAAAACATCATTAGTGTATGGAAAAACTTCACATTTTATGGATGATAGAGAAACATTTTCACATGCCCTTGTAGATAAACTGGATAAAAGCCTCAAGCGTAATGGGAAAGCCTTCATAAGACACGTGTGCATGAATCTGGCGATGTCATTCATTGGAGTTTAATGTCTTTCAGGTAGTGTCCCTTAAACATCACTTACCTCATTTATGCTTTTAACTGATGTCAAGTAAAAATCCATTCAGGAGTGAACTCTTTTCTGGACTGTATAGGCAGTCAGGATTTTCCCAGTAGTGATTTTCTGCTGGTCTTTGAGAATGTGTGTTGGTCTAAAAAGTAGACCTGCTTATATGGTGGTGTTTACCCAATGAATGACTAAATGCTGAGAGAGAACTTTGCTTTTGAGATGTAGCTAATGAAATTGAAGTTTTCAGTCATGTAAGAAAACCTGTGTTAAAATAAATTCTGAGTACAAAATGGCTTTCACATTTATCTAAAGTTGCTGATGAATTAACATTGAACTATACCACTATAAATGACTCAAAAAAGATGACTCAAAACATTGTCTAAGGATGTCAGTATGACTGTTTCTAGAAATAAGACATGACAGGCTTCAGTTTAGCCTCAGGCTTTCAGTTTTTGAAGCTCATATTGACTTTAGTGCTCTTGGCTGTTAAGGTTTGTAGAAGAGTGAGCATTAAGTATCTCTAATTCATATTCCTTGCCAGGCAGTGTCTGGCCTATAGGAAGTATCCAGTTTTGTTGAATGAGTAATTTAGTTTATAATACTTTTTCACATTTTTAGAAGCTGAAACAGTTTCGTGGCCAGGCCTAGTGGCACACACCTGTAATCCCAGTTACTCGGGAGATGGAGGCAGGAGGATCCTGAGTTTGAGGCCAACCTGGGCAAGTTAGTGAGACCCTGTCTCCAAGTAGAAAGGGCTGGGCGTGGAGTTCACAAGTAGAGTGCTTGCTTAGTGTGCTGGAGGACCTGGGTTGGGTCCCCAGGACCACAAAAACAAGCAAGCAGCCAAACAAGCCAGTCTTGTGGAGAGTAATACTGCTTTCGTGTTAAGGCTTTCAAAAAGATTGCTGTTCTGAGTTTGGACAAATAGTGCTCTTTGCTCCTTCTCCACTGTGAATTGCATGTGACTGCATGTGTAGAAACATTGCAGGCTGAGGGTGGTATTAAGAATATTGGAAGAAAATTGGTATACTATTTGGAGTTTAATTGGTATTGTAAACTTTTTCATTGTCGAATGAGGCTAACCCCATTTTTTTTTTTTAAGTGACAGCTCACTGTGTGCAATAGAGATTTTGAAAAACACATTTAAAAAATCTTGGGGATTAGAAAATAAGGTCATTTAACCAGTTCAGATTTTTAAAAAATGTGGTCCATGCTTAAATAGTGAGAGAAGGGTTTTGGTGTAAAAATTGATCATTGAAATGATAGAAATGGTTCTTTGATGCAGGAGTTGGATTAATAGCCCTATCTGAAGGGACAAAGAGTGCCAGTAGACTTATCTAACATGTTGAGATATTCTGAGATTTCAGGATTTCTGTCTTCCTTCCCTTGGGAGCTGGCTAAGAAGGGCAAGATTGCCACGAGCCTGTGACCTCCCTTCCTTTTACATTTCTGCTGTATAGTCATTACACATGGTAACCTTTTAGACTCTTTCCATTTTGCAAAGTTAAATGTTAATTTAAAATAAAAAATTTTGTACCAGAGATTGAATCCAGGGGCACTTAACCACTGAGGCACATCCCCAGCTCTTTTAAAATATTTTATTGGAGACAGGGTCTCGCTGAGTTGCTTAGGGCCTTGCTGAGTTGCTGAAGCTCGCTTTGAACTGGTGATCCTCCTGCCTCAGCCTCCTGAGCTGCTGGGTTTATAAGACGTGCACCACTGAGCCTGGCAGATGTTAATATTTTTGTCTTGGCATTGTAGGAATATTTAAGAGTGGGGTTTGGTGTTAGGGGACCAGGGTGCAATCCCTGTTCTTACAGTTTATGGCTGAGGAGCACTGGGTAGGCAGCAGCCTGAGTTGCAGCTTCTTCATCTTCAGTGTCTACTTGTGCAGGTTCAGAGGCAAAAGCTCTGCCCAGTCCTGGCCTATGACTTGCATTTGACACAATTAAGGTGATAGTGTTTGTTCTTTAAACGAGTGCTTTAGAGAAAATGTTACTACATTCTGAATGTGATTGAATTATATCACAGCTCACAATTATTAATAATGAAGTGCATGTTCAGCTTTGTAATGGAAGATGAAAAGGAAAGGAGGGCTTGAGAACAGTATTGCTCGACCAGTTGACCAGTTCTCTCTGAGGCTTCTTCGGCTGGGGTAGCTGTCCTAGTTGGATCTCTGTAATATTGATACCAAGTCTAATTATGCCTTAAATGTCTCCAGCATACCTTGAAGAACCCATTATTCATCTGTTATACATGAATGTATGTGTCCATGAGACTCTACCAGGTTATCAGGGTCAACTTTAGATATATATGAGTCACATACACTTGATGTAGACAATAGTTTTTAGGCTTTGGAGACTCCCGATTGATGGAAGATATGAATCTTATCCCCAGGAAAATATGCCTGTATATATTCATAATTTTATGTAAAATTATGGGAGGTACAGGGCCCCCATCCAGATGATTTTGACTTTGGCCACACGTATACAAGTAATAGGTTAATTTAGGAACAATAGAATCCCAGATAATTGAGGCAGATGTGATTGATAGAACTGAGTGAACAGTGTAAAAAGTAATCTACTTTCTGTTCTAGGTGGGCTTTACCTCTGACTTGTTCTGTGGTTAAAGGCAAGTCAGCTTGGGCTTTCTAGACTCAGTTTTAATTTTGTCACAAGTATAATGAGAAAAAGTACTAGATCCCTAAAATAACTTGTAGTCAGTAATTTTTGAAATGCCCATATAATTCAGGGACTTCTCCATTTCCGGTTTTATAATCTAGACTAAGACGGGACACAGAGGGACTGTCTTTGCCAAGCATTAAGTGACTGACAGAATGGAGATGCATGTAATTGTCAGATGTTCAGAGCAGGAAATTAGGATGAAAACCCTTGGGAAGAATGGCTTGAAAGCCAGGTGAAACCTTGGATGGGATAGCAGACCCTGTCAGAGATGAGCGCTTTCTTCTTCTATGTCCAGATTCGGTTCAGCTTAGTAATGTTTGCTAAGGAAGCAGAAACGGTCAGAAACTCTTCAGAACTTTTCACCTGGTCATCCGAGCAAAGAGCAAGGAAGCCTTTGAGAACCCTATCTGATGGGCACCTTGTATTTTAATGTTAAAAGCTTATTATATTATGTATGTAACACAGTACTGACATTACCCAATTTTTTTTCAGGGTCATGCATATCGTATAGCTAGATATTAAAAAGGGAGAAAAGCAAATCCTAAATTTCTATGTGTACCTGTTACATATTATATTATAAACTCAAATAATGTATCAATCTTAGACCAGTCATGCTATATTTTTAGTACAATGTGGAATTCTTTCAAGAAAGATATGTGGACAAATAACAACAGTGTAAATTGGCATTTTAATGCAGTTTCTAAAAGAAAATTAACATTGAACTGGAGTTAAAGAAAGCTGAAATTTTTTTAACTTTGCCAGTGTCTTAAGAGGAGTAATTCTTTATTGCTTATGTAACATATGCACTTTAAGTTCCATCCTTTCTCCAATAAATTATGTGAAGGCATTGCCAAACAGCACTTTCCTTTTGGGATCTGTTTATAAAAGAAAGTTTCCATTGACATATGACAGACTTCTGAGGAGGATGTTGTTTTTACAAAGGCTGTAGCTATCACTTAGTCTTTGTAAACCATTAGTGTTTTTGTTGCTGAACATTAGAAGGATTCCAGGAATTTTTTTGTTTTTTATATATTTGAGTTGAGACCATACTTTGGCCAAGAGTAGGGAGATAAATAATTAAATCCTCTTTAGCAGAGTTCGTTGTTAAAATGTTTCTCTCTCTCATGTGTAATAAAGATAAACTATGTACAACTAAAAAATATAAATAAATATACACACTAATACATAGATGTGTGCAATCTGTGTCTTGTCTATGCATCAGATGCTCAAAATGCTTCCCTGTGTTGTCTGTGTCGTATGAAGTTACACACTACATGTCGTTTCTGTAATTTGGCCTAGTCTGTTTTACCATGCATGAGCCTATTTTATGGTGATTATCTTTTAATCATTTCACTAGAGAGAGAAATCATTATGTAGATTCAATCCAGGATTATATATTACATTTAGTTGTTAAGTCTCTATATTCTTTAATCCGGAAGTTTCCCAACTTTTTTACGATGCTGACATTTTTGAAGAGTTTGAACCAGTTGTTTTGTACAATGAACCTCAGATTTGGTTTTCATGTTTCCTCATGTTTAGATCCAGACTTTGCATGTGAGATTAGTGTTGTCATTTGTTCCAATATTGGTCATCTTAATTTTGTCAGTTGGGTTATGGTAGTGTCTGTGAAGGTTTCAGGTTTTTCCACTGTACCAATTTTTATTGTAATTAGTAGGTAATCTGTGCAGAGATAATTCCATACTGTGTAAATATTCTTTTGTAATCTTCACCCAAAGGTTTGGCATCCATTAATGATTCTTGTCTTAGTTACTAATGTGATGGTAAAAATTACTAATACAGTGGTGATTTTTCTTTCATTCCTGTTATATTTATTAGTAGATATTGAGTTTTGCCTGAATTTTAAACCTAACAAAATACAATTTCTTTTTTTTTTTTTTGTTAATTCTTTTAGTTGTCAATGGACACAATACCTTTATTTTTATTTATGTGGTGCTGAGAATTGAACCCAGTGCTTTACATATGCTAGGCAAGTGCTCAACCACTGAGACACAACCCCCCACAAAATAGTTTCTTTTTTTTGCGGTGCTGGGGATTGAACGCAGGGCCTTGTGCTTGCAAGGGAAACACTGTACCCTCTACCAACTGAGCCATATCCCCAGCCCACAAAATACAATTTCTAAAATGAAAAATTAAGTTGAGAAATAGTGTCTGAGTCTTTGGGGTTTCCCAGTTGTACCTATTACTTATAAGAACTTTAAATTGTTTTTGAAACATCTTCAAGATTAGAATCAGAGTACTTTGCAGTAATGTGGAAGAGAATTTCACAGTGGTTAGGAGTCATCCAGAAGTACTAGAATGGACATGGCTGGATGCTGTCAAAGTTAATCACAGTACAGGTCGCTGCCTCGCTGGCTTTGACAGTTTCTAGCTAGCCCTTCTTTGGGTTTGGGGTGCCAAGGATGGAGACATTGACTTATTAAAATAATTTGGGTTGTTTAAATATTTTTTTTTTAAGTAATGGGTATTTACATTGAGTTTTATGTTTGAACTACAAAAAGCTGCATTAACTCAATAGCTGTTAAGGTTAGAATAATAAAGCTTATTCTCAACTTAGAATTAATCAGTGACAATGTATTTATGAATATTTCCTCCTCTGCATTCCAAACTATATCCTCATTATGAATTTATAGTAAATGAAAATCAAACAAATCCCAGAGTATATAATAAAATGAATATAAGTGAAGTATGAGGTTAGTGTTCTTTACAGAAATATTAGTAGTTTGGGGGGAGATGGCAATAATAGCTAGCAGGGAGCAGTAGGTGTAATGAAGCCCTGGTTCAGGTGGTGTAAATAGCCCACATGTGGAGTCAAGAGATAGAGGTTTTTAGGGAACGCGTGGACATTGGGTGCATGAAGGTAGGGCTTGGGAGCAGGAGTCATCTGTTGGTACCCACTTGTGAAGATGGGTGAGGTGGTGTTCACAGAAGCTGTGAGGGGGCCTTGTTTTAGTCAGCTTTTTCACTGCTGGAACTCAAAGATATGACCAGAACAATTTTAAAGGAGGAAACATTTGAGGACTCATGCTTTCAGAGAAAACTGACTCCATCCCTAGGGTCTTGAGGCGAGGCAGAACAGTGTAGTGGAAGGGTGTGCAGAGGGAAGCAGCCTACATGATGATCAGCAGACAGAGTGACTCCACTCTCCAGATACAAAATATGTACCCCAAAGTCACGCCCAATTCTTACCTCCTGAGCCACACCCACCACTTCAGTTACCACCCACTCAATCCCTGCCAGATTAACTCACTGATTGGGTTAAGACTCTGACAACCCAATCATTTCTCCTCTGAACCTTCTTGCATTGTCTCACACGTGAGCTTTGGGGGGACACCTTGCATCCCAACCGTAACAGTGCTTTCCCCCTTGCTTGGAACTTGTCCCGTATTTACTTCCTGTCTCATATTTATTCAATGTCCTTCATATGCAGTGGTCTCTTAGGTTCATTGGCCTCAGGATTGGTCTCTGTAGTATTCAGGTACTCATGTTAAGCTGTCTTTTTCTTCTTCTTACACAGTGCTGGGGGTTCCACTGCAGCCTCCCGCATGCTAGGTAAGTGCTCTACCCCTGAGCTCCAGTCCCCTTATATTCTCAATACATCTTAACATGTAGAAAATTGTAACTCCTGTTTGCTCATAGATATTCTTTCTTTGGTGTAAAAAGCAGGATAGGCATGGATTGAACAAAATTTGAATGCTTAAGAATAAAGTACAGAAACTTGGAATCAAGTATTAACCTTAGAACTCACCTTGAAAGTTAGTGGTGTATGAACTCTCTCTTGAAGCAGAACTACAGGGGAAGTGTCGCTGGGTAACAGGGAGGGCCTGGTGGGTCTCTGCTGCTTTGCTGTTGGAATGTCATCTTTTGAGAAGTACTCCCAGTAAGTGGGCCATAGGCTGGCCGCCTGGGTGATGCTTTTCATATGGAGATTTTGATGGATGGAATTTGTTAAAATGGTATTTGACCTGTGCTCTACCTCAGTTTTGGACAAATCTAATTTTAGGCATGATTATGTTGAAACCTAAACATAATACATTTATGTTACAGATTTAGAAAAACCCAGAAGTTTGTTTGGTTCATAGAGAAGTACATGGAAAGGACTGTGAATTTGTGGTTAAAATGAGATGCTGGGATACATTTTACCACATTTAGTAGCTTAAGGGGGGAGGAATTTTTATTACCTAATTTTTAAAAATCCACCTAAACATAGTCATCTCCCTAAACTATCATCTTCCCACAGATCATCCCAGTGTGAAAGTTTGTTCTCCAGATGTAAAAATAATACAAAAATGCAGAAATTTGGGGGTAAATTTTCATTTTCCCTCCTCCCCTTGCTTTTCCTTTCTTTGGTTTTTAACTAAGACAAAATCATGATCTTATTCTAGATAAAAGTGTTATTTGTTGGTCATAACATGGGCATTTTTGTTCATTATAAACTCATCATTTTTAATGGCTGAATTGAGTTGTATTGTGTACAGTGAACCATGGTTTGCCAAACCATTCCCTGTTCATTTTTAGTAAACTGGGTGTGTGGTGCCTGTGTGTGTGTGTGTGCGTGCGCGCACGTGTTTCTTTGCTATTATAAATGATAATGGCAAAGGGAGTATTTCTATCTGAAGTATTTTTTCCCCTGTGGGAATGCTGTAGACTAGATTAATATGTAAGGACTTTATATAATGACATGGCAATTAAAAGCAAAAATTTAAATATTTCTCTTGTGCTATGCATTAATTATTTAAAGGTTCTAATGTTTAAATTCTTGAAATTATCATCTAATTTCTTTTCTGTTAAGTCTCTTAATTTTTGATTTGAGCTTGATATTCTCATATTGTATATTCACTAAATAATAGTTGATACACCCTTCACTTATATACTGTGGATATTTTAGATATTCAGAAATTTTATTTTTTATTTTACATTTTCAAAATTATCAATTTGAGTCAGGTGTGGTGGTGCAGGCCTATAGTTCAGGGACACTGGAGGTTGAAGCAGGAGGATTTCAAATTTGAGAGCAATTTAATGAAACCCTGTCTAAAAAAATATTAAAAAATTAAAAGGGCGATTCAGTGGCAGAGCACTTGCCTAGCATGCATGAGGCCCTGGTACTATAAGTAAATAAACAGAAATCTATCTATCTTTGATAGTTGGGATTTTTTGCCCATGTCTGTAACATTTTATTACCTAAAAAAGTTGAGCGAAATGTTTTCAGTGATGTCTGCCCCACCACTAAGTGGCACTTACTAGTTTTTGTTTTTGTTTTTAAAAAGAACTAGTAGATACAAAGCTGTTTATTATGTACCATATTTCATCGTTTTTAAAAAAATCTTTATCATAATGTAAATTTCACACTGACTAGGTCTTTGGGAATACAGAGGAGGAAAACATTTCTTCTACCTTCTTAGGTTTGATAGATGAGTTCTTTGAATTAAACTGACAAAAGGCAGTTAACAGGAAAAAGAGTTTAAAAATTATATTGATGTTTTTGCTATTTTTTGTGCACCTGGCTTCAGAAATAGAAGTGAAACTCCTAAAGAAATACCTTGGCTCAGATGTACATGGGTGGGCCACGCAGTGTGAAACAGAGAAGAGGGGGTGGTCTTGTAGGCTGCCAGTGGGGAGTGGTACCGGGAGGCTCCGAGGGCGAGGGCGGGTGGTGGAACACATGAAGGTGTGCTTATGCAGGCAGAGCCTCTCTGTCTGCTTCTTTAAAGGATGAGGGAGTGTATGCCTTAGTTCTTGGTAGAAAGGGAGAAGGCCAGAGAATTTTTCTCAATCTGTTGAGTCTTAATTGCCTTTAGCTCAAAATAATGGGTATGCCGAAGTCCTGCACGTGTGAGTGGTGGCCTCTGTCGATCCTGTAGGAGTTTGGCTGGAAACACTGTAGAAGTCTTGTATAATTTAAATTATATAGAAGATTGCACTTCCTATGCTGAATCTTACGATTTGTAAAACATTTTAGGTTTTCTTTAAGGAGTCCCTTAACATTTTAAAGGTTTAAGAATTATTTAAAAACGGGGGTTCTAGATAAGGTGGTAGGGTGCTTCTGAAAAAGCTACCATTTTTGGAGCATTTTTTTGTTCCAGGTCATTTTCTCCTTACTAAGTTTAAGACCTCCTCTTTCATCTTCATAATAGATACTCCTGTTTTACAGGTAGGGACACAGCCTTAGAGGAGTAGTGACATCTCAGTTTGCCTGGGTCTTCCTGGCACAGAATTCTTTGCCAGCATTCAGATAACTTTTAAATGAAAGATACTTAAAAAAAAAAAAATACTGCTTTGTACATCCCTGGAGTCCTGGTGCCTCCTCTGCAGGAGGGTATGCATGAGGGGGAGTGACTTCACATTAATAGCAAGAGCATCGACTTAGGAAGTTAGCCTAAGACTCCAGGAGAGTGGGGTAGGTGGGAGTGGTTTTCAGACAGCTCGGATCCTTCTATGTGTGGGTTCATTTTTAGTGTAACACATTATTTGCCCATTTAGCTCCATCTTCATTTTTTGAACTTTCTCTCCTCAGTGTAATTGGGCAGTATATTTTTGGGTTTCTCTACTACTTCCAGGAAATGGAATTTTATTTGGCATGAATATTTGAGAATTGGGCTATGATTTAAAAAAAAAAAAGCCAATGTTGTGAAAATATAATTTAAAGAACTTCAAACCCCAAAACATATTTTCACAAAGGTAGAAGAGAAAACTGTTTTATTACTGAATAGCATTAAATCAGACTGCAGTCCCCAATCCAGGCAGTTGAGAAGACAGAAAGAAATCTGACTTTGTGTAGCTAAGTGGTGTCAGTAAATCCAAACTGTGAAAGTAAAAAGGGCTTTCTTCTCAGTCTTAGGAACTGCAATCCAGGAGACAGATTGGGGTAGCTCAGTTTAGAGGAAGGCAAGTGAAGTGGCAGCTTATGTTGAGCAAAGAGCATTGATTTATGACCAGGCAGTAAAAATTCTTTGTGTGGGGACTTCACAGGTGCTGTATCAAAGGGCCGAGGTGACTAATATGAAATGAAAAATGAAATGTACATACTTAGTAAGATTATCCATGAGACAAGAGGCCTGTAGCCTCGAGCATTAATCTGTTCCCACCACCTGAGGTCAGAGGTACCGCAGTGCCCATGCCAGGCCCAGCTGCAGTCACGGGTACCTTGTCCTCCCTGGAAGGACTCCAGCTCCATTTTGAAAGGTCTTTCAGTGTTGTTTGCATCATACTTTTCCTTTAATTTTCCCAGTTGTTATTATCCATTATATCCATGTTTTCAAGATAAATTGCTAATATTCTCATATCTTTATGAGTAGGTTTTATAATTTGGAAATTATCACTGGGAAATTGGTGTTGTCGTCCTTGATGATTGTATTTCAGAGATGCTCTCAGATTCTCCAGGGAACTAGATGTACTTGACACTAGAAGCTTAGATGTACCAGCCCGGAGCAGGAAAGAGGACAGAATTCTTACAAAGCAAAGGGAGAGGAGTTCCTTCCTTTTCATTTTCAGCAGGGAGAATTGTGCCTCCTGGTTTTAATCTGTGCGTGCCCTTTGCCAGATAACCACGCCCGCGGATGCCTTTAACTTAGGTGGTCACAGTTAAAGCAATGCCTGCTTGGCTCCCCACGGTGCTTTTGTTGCAGGAACTTGGAGCCCTTCAAACATGGGTTGGTTTTCTCTGTTTGCTTGCAGGAGTACTTCCCGCATTGCCTTACTGCCACAGCATTCACGTCTTGCTTTTCCTGTCTTGTGTACCATGGGACTTGATGGAGGTTGTTCATTTGAACTTGAGTGTAGGAATACATCTGACAGTAATTATAAAGTCGATAGTATCAGGATCTTTGTGATACATAGTGGGATGGATGAGTTGGAAGTTTCTGTAACCAGTTTTGAAAATTCAGACCAGGAAAGTCTGGATGCTTTCAGGTGGTTGTCTCTCCTTACCAGTCTTTGAAAGGATGCAGCCTACCACTAGAGGCTAATATGAGTTAAGTTTGTTGGTTTGTACTGAAACTTGACCAGGTGTCTAGTATGTGATTTGTCTGTTTCAGAATTATCTTAAAGGGCTCTATGAAGCAGAACTTTGCAGGTTTATTATTTAAGTCAAGGTCATCAATTAAAACTGGAAAATGACCTATTGACTTTGTATTATCAGCATAAAATAAGTCACCATTACACTTGCCGTATTTCTTTCTAATGTATATATGGAACTGTCTAGGAAAGTGATTTGGATAACTTAGCAGAATAAAATGATCTAGAGAGTGACACATCAGGCCATGTTGGTGTGTGTGGTCTATGCATTTTACTAGGTGGCAATACAGAATGAAATTAAAATCAGATGAGGTGGCCTTAGGACACAGGCTGTGACGTATTGGGTGATAGGAAGAAATGATCATGTAAAGCGTAGTACTGATTTATCATAGTGTGTGTTAAGTATTTTTAAAGTGAAATTTTACTGGGGAAAATGTAGCTTAATGCCAAGAGTTCTCCCTTATATCTGATTGGGCTGTACTAACAAGTCCCCCCCCCAGTTGTATTAGTACACAACATTAATTTTAAAGGACAGCTCTTTCAGACATGTCTTCTTGTCTTCCAATAGATAAATAAGTTTATGAGGGATCTGATTCTGATAAGTTGAATATGAAGATTTGGTTAAGTATAATTTGTTAATAGCCAATTTCTTAAAGTTGATTTTTAAATATGAGTTTTCTCTTCTAAAATATTCTCTCTGATTGCTTTTAGGTTACCTAGGGTATGAATTAATACAGACTTGGAATCTCTGAAAGAACTTAGAATCAGCATTTTGAGGTAAATATGTATATACTAAAGTAGTAAGGTTATCCCCATATGCTTCGTTAACATCTTAGCCAAAAAAAAAAGGGTGTATGAACTGAGGCTGTTCAGTGCCCTGTGAATGTCCTGAAGGGTTGGAGGTAGGTGAGTGGTGACAGGCCCCCGCGGGTAAGTGTGCCTGTCACAGCCAGCCTGTTCACATGAGCAAGATTCGGTGTCATATCTTAACAAACCCGTGTTTTGTTGATTAAGTATTTTTTTATTGATGCTTTATGCTTTCTTAGTTTTTAAATTTATAATCTAATATAGGGGAGGCAGCTCCCCAATACCAACCCTGTTAACTTTGTTCTTGAATTCTTTTATTCCACAAGCTAATTTTATAAACGAGCTCATAGTATGAATATAACTATTCTTTGATTTTGTGTTTTTAATTTCACTTTGGGAAATGAGAATTGTTTGATTTTAGGCATGTATTAGGACTTAATTCTAGGTCATATCAATTTATCAGCCAAGTACCTCTCTGGTGACCTTCTTTATTTCTTTTGCTTTTCTTTTTTTTTGGTTCCTGGGATTGAACCCAGGGAAGCTTAACTACTAAGCTACATCCCCAGTCCTTTCTATTTTTTATTTTGAGACAGTGTTTCCTAAGTTGCTGAGGCTGGCTTTGAACTTGGCAATCCTCCTGCCTCAGCCTCCTGAGCCGGAATTACAGGCATGTGCCACCTGCTCTTTATTTGTTTTGTATATATGAACTTAGGAAATAATACACAATTACTTTTTCACTTTTCTATAATCTATAAGGCATAATCTTTGAAATATACTTAACTTTGATTTCCTTGTCTTCATTTTAAATTCTTTTCCCTGACCCCTCACCCAACACTTGTGAGTTTCTGGAAGTTAGGCATATTGTTGTTAGAGCTCATTCTCTTGTTCTTTGTTGTACAATAAAACTTCATATCCTAAAGTAACTCAAATATCTTTTGTTTAAAATTTAATACTTAATAATGGCCTTTTATTTAGTTCTTCATATCAGCAGGGCTCTCGCGTATGTTCGCTTTACAGGAGTCTTATACTTGGCTATTTTTGCATTTGTTTTTAGAGCAGAAGCGTGGGCATGCTGTGATTTTCCAATAAACTGCTATCACAATGTCAAAATGCAGTTCAGACAGCAGCAACACAGAGATCTCAAACATTAAAACGGTAAATCTTTGATGTGTCATATGTGGAAAGAAGAAAAGAGTTCATTCTTATGTCTTATTATTATTTTTTGCGATGCTGGGAATTGAACCCTGGGCCTTGTGTGCTCTACCCCTGAGCTATACCCCAATCTCACTAAGTTTTTTTTTAAGTTAATAATACATAGAAGCTGTGAAACAGTCTCCCCAATTTCATAAGTATAAATTACTTGACAATAAATTTAAAACCTACAGTTGAAAAACAGTCACTTGGAGTTGTTCTTTTGGCTTTGCCAAAGTAGTTAACGATAGTTCATCTATGAAACTGCAGAACTTTTACTTAATAGCAGCAACTCAGGGCTTTTCATTAGGCCAAGTTTAAAGAAAAAATACTCTCAAACATGCCAAAGAAAGTAATAATTGGCAGAATTACAGGTTTTTCTGTTTTTACATTATTAGACAACTGGTTTCGTTTTTAAACTTGTATTTACTTTCCCTAAATAGCCTATTACTGGAGCCAGCCACCGTATGTGAAATGAATGAAGATTAATTTAAATATTAGAACCTTTTGGGAAATAGAAGGCTTACATTCCTGTCAATCCCCTTTCCTACACTCACCTGTCAGCCTAGTAGGTATGGGATAGATGTGCTTATCCAAGCCGAATAAAAATATATATTGAACTATGCAAGGTTCTGTTCTCTATCATGTGGACATTCATGAGTCTCTGACTCAGCTTATAATATGAAACGTTACAGCAGGGAATTTAAGATACATAGAATGAGACACACCTTGTTCTTGTGGAGCACATGTATTCCCGTACAAGAGTGAGGTGTGTGTGTGTGTCTGGGAATGTATGGGATACATAAATTATGAAGGGCAGATGAGTAGAAGCTGTTGGAAGGGTTTCCTGTCACTCAAGTGACATCATTTTTGTCCTGCAAACCTGCATTGTTTTTGACATGTCTGGGGTGTGGTTCAGGTCAGTGGATCACACAGTAAAAATAAGACAGGAGGGGCACTCAGCCATTTCACTCAGTTACACATGTAAACTGGGGTTGGACTGTGTATGTCCATGAACTAAAATGTATTTTTGTAGTTTTAAAACAAGTGTTGCACTTGGAGAGCATTAGACATTCAGCCTACAGAGATGACTCTGGGTTGTGGAAACGGTTGGTGACTGGTGAGGAAGCGGAAGCAGCATTGTAAGGTGCCAGAGAGGTCACGCAGTTGTGAGTAGGGGACAGTGATATCGAGTGTTCTGTGGGACCAGATATCACAGAGGGATGTGCTTTGATTAATTTCCCATTGTAACACCAGGTTTCTTTTCTATCAAATCTCTTCTAATATAATAGTTTGTATTACCACTTGCAAGGTTTGTTTTTTTTTTTGTGAAAGATGATAAACTCCTGATGTTTGCAGAGTTATGTGTTTCATTTCTTTATTTCCGTCTTGTTTGACATTTTTACGCAGAGCCCAAATGCTGACAAATGTATGCTTTCATTTCATTATTGTTTGATGTTTTCTTCACTTTAACTTTCAAAATGCTTCTTAGAAACTAACCACCTGTCCTTTTCCCCAAACTCTTTGCAAATTGTGGGTGGGGAAAGTTATGAGAAATGTCTTGTTTCTAGCCAAAATAAAACAAACAAAAAAACCCAGTTTTTCTGCTCACTGATCAGAAACATAGACTGATCAGTGAGTCCCCATGGGTCTCCTTTCCCAGGCTTTTTACCTGTTGGTTTGGAGGAGCAAGACTGTCCCTTGTGGGTGGGTTGGTGTCTTAGGTCACACTGGCCTGAGGACAGTGGAGGTAGAGGCTTGCTTTTCAGCAGGAGTTGATCTGCTCTGCTGGTCTCAGCCCAGCTTCTCTGGCCGCCTGCTTTCCTTTGTGACTTTACTATATTGTTTTCAAACAAGATCTGTTTCCTCCTTTGGTTCACTGCAGAGGGAGACTGACCACATTTCCCCCTAGTTCATTTTTGAAATGCGTTTGCTCATTTAAAAAAAGATTTACTGAGAACAGAAAGAAAGAAAGAAAAAAATCTGCCAAAATTCATAAGGACAAATTGGAAGAGAATTTCTAAGTTTCAAAAGACTCAGGAGCTTCTAGATGGAATTCTTCCCGTTTCTTGGTATAAGTGGTGCTAGACTAGCGGCTTCTCCTGCAAACAGCACTGCTCAGCTTTCCTGTGAGGTGGCTGCAGGACCTCTTCATTGTCTGTTTCTGACCTGGCTTTTCTTTTTCTGTCTGGTTTGTGTCTTTCCTTTTTCCTTTCCTCCCTGCCTTCCTCCCATCTTTTCTATTCTGTTTGTTCCTGTTATTTTTTCTCCTTTTGTCTTACCTAGACTATAATAGTGATTTAGATTACCATTTAGTTTTCTTTTGTTCATGAGTCACAGAAAATTCAACTCCAGCTAGCTTGGATAGGAAGGGAATTTTGGGCACATGTAATTGAAAAGGCCATTGTTAGACTGCTCTTGAGGTTGGTTGACCTTGCAGTTCACTGATATTACCAAGGACCCGGTTTCTTTTTTTTTTTTGCCCTCTGCAGTGCTAGTTTCATGACCCTTTCCTAGGGTGTAGGGTAATTTCTGCAGCAGATGGGATTGTTAGAATTTCTTAAACCATGTTCATAGGGAAAGATTGAATTTCTTCTCACCATCAAATTAAAGTCCTAAATTTTTTGTCAGTGGCTTAGCATTAACCAGTTTCTCTGGCCAAGGAAGAGTCTTATGCCCATGGATTGGTCTGGGCAGAGAGCAGAAAATAAGAAACTGGATCCTTGCTGACTTCACTGAGCTGCTGTTTGCCTGAGACAACACAGAGCTGGGGACTGGCCCTGTGGCGGGAGTGCACAGTGGGTATTTGAGATACAGCTGCAGAATCAACCGTAACTGTGCCTTTGGATACATGAAGGAGTAAAGTATTTGTTTATATTACAATATAAAATTTAAGAAGGGACTCAACAGTCTTCTGTGTGAGCAAGAGCAGTATATCTAAGAGATTACCACCCTTGACTTGCGCTTTTATTGCAGCATCATTCATAGAAGCTAAGACTGAAGCAACAACCTGCGTCTGTCAGCAGACAAATGTGCTCGCACGCGCGTGCGGCACACACACGTGCACAGGAATGTTATTCAGAAAATGAAGAAAAAGGGTTATGCTGCAGGGATAAGAACAGGACAGTATGTGCTTTACCCATTTGGCCTCCTTTGTTTCCCATCTCTACTCATCTGTCTATATTGTTTTTCTGAATCATTTGAAAACAAGTTCCATACATCATGGTCCTTTTCCCCTAAAATATTCACGTATGTTTCCCAAGCATAAGGAACTACACTGTGGTTATCAGCTTCAGGGAATTTTATCGTTGCTGTTATCTACAATTTTTAAAATAGGTTCAATGATGTCCTCTATGAATGAATGAAATGAGTATCTGAGATCCCTGCACTTGAAAGTTGATTGCAACATATTCACAGTAGCCAAGATATTGGAACAACCTAAGTGTCTTGTCAGTAAATGAATGGGAACACAACACACGCGCACACACACACACACAGAGGAATATTTAGCCCTAAAAAAGAAGAAAATTCTGCCATTTGCAATAAAATAAGTGAACATGAAGGACATTATGCTAAGTAAAATAAGCCAGGCTCAGAAAGACAAATGCTGCATGGTCTCTCTGATGCCTAGGATCTGAGTAGGCTTCTTACAAGCAGAGAGGAGAATGGTGCTTACCAGGGTAGGAGGGGGAAAAGGGGTGTGCTGATCAGTAGATACAGTTTGGGTTTTGTAGAATGACTAAGTTCTAGAGCTCCTCGATGTACAACATGAGAACTATAGTTAATGATACTAGAATTTGCTGAGAGAGTAGCTCTTAGGTATTCTTACTATCTCCAAAATGGGCACTCTGTGAAGAGATGGGTGGGTTAATTAGCTTGATTATAAACAGCTTTATCAGAACATCACACTCTTCATCTTTAATATAAGCAATTTCAGCTTTAAAAAAAGTTCTTCATGGCTTTGTTCTTCAGTTTGCGATCTAGTCGATCAGGTGTTACAACATTTAGTTATTGCACCTCATATAGCTTTCTTAATCACCAACATTTTCTTAGCTTTTCTTTGTGTTTTTTGACATTGACGTTATTGAAGAATGTAGTCTCTTTCCCCTTTAAAAAACAACATTCCTCACACTTATTTTGTGGACTGTTTCTCTGGAGTTTAGTACCATTGTTACATGGTATCTCTATGAGAAGAAAGGGCAGCATAGAGAGGAGGGGACGTGGCTGCTCCTGGAGGCACCTGGTGTTTGGACAGGGTGGGGACGGGAGTGGTTGGCTGTGCCCACCACCCTCTTTTCTGCTTCCTCTTTTCTTCCCTCACCAAGATTTGGGCTCCTTCCCTGACACCTCCCATCATGTCCTCCAGTCTGGAGTGAAAAGAGAGGGGTCAGGCATTAAAGGGCACACAGATGGGGTTCGGCTGCATCTGTGAAGAATAGAGAGGCGTCCGGAGGACAGGAGCAAGGCGGGTGCTGGTGCCTGCCTTAGTCTGGGACCTTCAGAATGGCCTGTTGGCCTCTGTATTCAGGTGGACTAGACTTCCGCATGGGGTTCTTAGCCTCTGTTGCTGAGAAAGAAGTTGACCTGAGGAGCCTGCTAGTCCCCAGGGCCAGAGGGGTGGGAAGTGAACACGGGTGGGGTGCAGCCGCAGCCAGTGAGCCGCTTATTTCTCGTGAGGAAGACCGCTGCTCCTTAGTGCGCATGGAGGCTCAGGCTCTGCATGCCTCCTTCCTCTGCAGAAGAGGGGAGACCACCTGGGCCCTGTGCTCTGTGGGACTGCCTTGCTGGGGTCTGCAGCCTGAGGTGGCCAGGCCACTCCTTGGGAGAGCACTTTGTACTGGCTGGACGTTGACTTGTCAGAATTGGTATCGTGCCTACGCAGGAAGGCAGCTGGGCTGGAGGCCTCTTGTTGGTTAGATGCAGCAACTTCACCACATTTTGTACCTTGTTATAAATTTACCATGTCAGGAAGAGTCACAAGTCACATTGGTCAGAGAAAGAAGATCTGGATTCTCCTTCCAGTTTCAGAGAGTGATAGCAATGAGCACTCCAGCAGGTAAGGGAGGACGTTCCCAGCTAGTGGCCAGGGGCAAGGCGGTCCTGCCTGGGGATGAACTTTCTCATAGACTTAACTGTAGCCCTCTGTTCTGGTTAAAAAGACTCAATTTTTTTAAATCATTTTACATAATGAAATTTATTTGTGTGAAAACCATGAGATACAGAAGAATGCATAGATAACTTGAAAAAAAATCCATTTCACAGAATGGCATGCTTTGCTTTAATTGTTCTGGGGTATGTATAGTTTTAAAGTTAGCTCTGCAGTGTCATAGATTGTCACTTGAGTGAATATCTGTGTTTGTGGCCTTTTGATAAAATGACATCATTAGGTGAGGTGTTCTAATCTCTTCTGTGGCATGGGCACAGTAGTAAGCCTTCCCTTATGTGTATCATCTTATCAATAATAACTTCATAGAGATTTACTGATAATATATTTACATATATTGACATACTTTACATATGTATAGAAATGTTATATATACGTGTATCTTTAACAAGGCATCGTACTATGCATATTTTCTTTTAAAAGTATAGCATGGCCACTGTTCTATGTAGATAGTTATAATCTTAATGGATTTAAGAATTAGTGTACAGATAACCATACCATAATTTATTCAGCTAATTTTCAAGGAGTTGATTTTAAAGTTATTTCTTGTTTTAAGTAATAATGCAGCAACACCTGTTCATGTCCTTAAAACTGTGCAGACATCTGATTCATGGTTTTAGGAAAGTTTCTCAGGAGAGGGTTGCTGGGTCACATACAGAATGCTTGACTTTTAAAATGATCCTTTTAGATCAAGAGAAAGCTAAATCAGCTCTCGGAGGAGTTTGCAGTGGCCCCTAGGAGTGATACTGCGAGGTTTCTCTTGTTTCTGTGCTTTCTTTTGTTTTAACCCTGCATGGTTGTGTAATGGTATTCTTTTTCCCTTTTGTAGTAAGCTGTGCTAGGACAAAAATGCAATGAAAGAAACACTGGATGAATGAAAAGCCCTGCTTTGCAACCCCTCAGCATGGCAGGCCTGCAGCTCATGACCCCTGCTTCCTCACCAATGGGTCCTTTCTTTGGAC
Organism: Glaucomys volans; assembly: GCA_020662805.1. Classification (NCBI taxonomy): domain Eukaryota; kingdom Metazoa; phylum Chordata; class Mammalia; order Rodentia; family Sciuridae; genus Glaucomys; species Glaucomys volans. The sequence continues at coordinate 902,687 of JAJEJO010000231.1, forward strand.
TGCCATGGCAACAAGAAGCAATTCATGATAACATTTATACGCCAAGAAAATATCAGGTACTAATGAAAACACTAATACTGGAGCATTTTTCACTAAAATGGAATAAATTAGCATATAGTTGATACAACTTAAAAACCTCATTTACCCTTTCAAGCCTCCCTCCTCTGATTAATTTTCTCATTTGAAACACTTGTTCTTAATAGTCCTTTTCTTTTCTAACATCTGCTGGGTAATTGATTTGTTCTATTTGTGAAATTCCTTATTCCCCATCCCCTCTGTAACCTCACTGTCCTTAGTATACATTTAGGCGTGTCTGTCCTAATGAGCTGGGTAGGAACCGAGATTGGTTTGATAACACTCAGTTGTGCACGGGCAGAACCCCAATTTAGTCAGTTGTTGTATTCTACCGAAGTAGTCTGTGCAAAACTAATTCTTAAATTATAAATGCCATTTTAGCATCCATTTACAGCACAGCTATGTATAGCAGGCATTTCAGTGTTCAGATTGTTTTTCTTACATAAAGGTATAGAAAGTATTTGTTTTGGAGAAAATTATTAGAGGAAGATTTTAGAGAACACTGAAATTTCCTAATTTAAAAATCCAGTTTTCTAAATTTCACACTTAGGTGGGAAGTGTATAATCTTGTTTTCCACCATATTTCTAGGTTGAACTGCTTGAAGCAGCTCTGGATCATAATACCATCGTCTGTTTGAACACTGGCTCAGGGAAGACATTTATTGCAGTACTACTCACTAAAGAGCTGTCCTATCAGATCAGGGGAGACTTCAACAGAAATGGAAAAAGGACCGTGTTCTTGGTCAACTCTGGTAATAAAAAATTATTTTATCAAATGGTGTGGAGGAGTTTTATATTTAAGCAGAATGTCTCTGTGGATGTTAAGGTATTGAAAGTGAAGAGAGTTTGACAAGTGCTTGTTGAAGCTCTGCTAGCAGAAATTTTTATTTCTTTGTAGTATTCCTCTGATTTGTTCTAATTCTATAAGTCTTTTGAATGAATTACTTTTGGAACATAATTTGTTATTATTTTTATGCATGATGTTTTAGCCTCACACAGCTTGTCAAAAGATGCTTAGATACCTTTCTGATTTTGTGATTTTGCTGTGCCCAGTTACAGAAAGTTTTATGCTTCTTAAAGCCAGATACTCAGTATGAGTTTAAAATACTGGTTTTGTATGTTCAAGATTACATATATCAAAATAAAAAATATCAAATGTGCACCTAGGCTGTTAGGGTCCTGATAGACAGTCGTCACTCCTCACCCTTGTTTTCAATCCTCTCAGCATAGCTGTTCTGAATACATACAAGGCTGTCTTATTTCTTGGTGAAAAGGCCTGGTGTTGTTGAGAGGCAGGAGGGGGGATCTAAAGTGGTTGCCACTCCACCTGGTAGGGATAGTCTGAGGTGGGAGGGAATCTACTGTAACAGAGCAAGGTGGCGTAAGGGCCTCTGGAGTGAGTGGCAGGCGGCCAGGTGGTGAGTCTTGCTAATTGCCTGTTGGAGGGTGACTTTAGCACTGTGATTATGAATTGGCTGTTTAAAAACTGGTCGCTGAGTGTGGCGGATGACTGTGAGCATTTCTGTGACTGCCTTAATCGTTAGTAGTCCAGGAAGCCAGTGAGGCAGTGTCTCTCATACTTACATGGACTGTTGTATTTGTGATCAGCAAACCAGGTTGCTCAACAAGTGTCAGCTGTCAGAACTCATTCAGATCTCAAGGTTGGGGAGTACTCAAACCTAGAAGTAAATGCATCTTGGACAAAAGAGAGATGGAACCAAGAGTTCACTAAGCACCAGGTAAGACTTGAAGAGAAATTTCACTTTATAAATCCTACAAGTCCTTGACTTGGTTTATAATGATCTGTAGCCCTAATCTGAATTAGGTTTGAAAATTTCACTTTCCTGCTCCTTCTCAGCCCAGGGACCAGCCCTTAGGCTCTCTCTCTCATTGTAGGGCTTATCTGAAAAGAAAGTGAATTACTAATATGTGTTGCTTTTAATCTGTAGAAAAGAAACTGCTTTCCTTGATATTTACTCATTTGAAAAACACAAGTTCCTATGACCTATTTCCAGCTTGCAGATGACCTGTTTTCAGGAAACTGCAATTGAGTTAAATGTATTGAAACTGGAGACATTTCTTGGTTGAGGGCTTTGGATCTGTGATGGATACTCCCTCTGAGGTCCATTTTCCACTTGACCAGCATGTGCTGAGGGCATTTTGTGTGTGACTCTGGGGATGCAAAGTAGTTAAGAGATGCTTCCTAACTTTAAACAGCCCACAGCCTACTAGTAGTTCCTCACACATTGCGCTAAAGCCTCGGAAATAAAGCCCTTAAATATCCACAGAATGATGGGCTGTGAATGAACATTAGGACTTCCAGATAAACTTGTCAGTTCTGTGGGTGGAAAGTTAGAAACCGTGTGAACCGTTTTTATGATTTGACTAAATTGACAGGTTTCATCAGTCAAAATATGGCTAGGGGATCCTGAAAACACCTGAAGGTCTCTTATCAGGAGGTTTTTCTCACAGTTTTTTTCCTGTGTTTTCCTAATTTACTTACTGGTTCCAAGGTATGAAATTCTACACATTTAGAATTTTTGTTCTAATTTTGAACCAATGAATTTCTTGTTCCTCATGTATGATGCAATGACTCTGTGAACTGATCACTTAAAGTATATCCAAGCAGGTGAATTGCATGTTTATGTATTGATATCAATTTTATTTTAGGTTCTTATTATGACTTGCTATGTCGCCTTGAATGTTTTGAAAAATGGTTTTTTATCACTATCAGACATTAACCTATTGGTGTTTGATGAGTGTCATCTTGCCATTCTAGACCACCCCTATCGAGAAATTATGAAGGTAGGTCTTTAGACTTTATCATTCCTCATAATGCCTGGTCAGACTACTGAGTATATGCAGCTTTATTTTTAGATATAAAAAGAATAATATTAGTTAACAATACTGGGAACTTGTTTCTAGTATATGAATGATTATTAACATTAATTTAAATCTCTGATGTTTTAAAACATGGTACTATAAATGAATCACATATAATTATCTTGTAGCATATCTAATACACTTTTTGAAAAACAGATCTTTCAAACACACCACAGTAATTCCATAGTATTATGTTGTCCTTGTCATATTAATGTTTCTGCAGAACAAATTGTGTAGTCTTTGTTGATGACTTTTTTTTTTTTTTTTTTGGTGGTCCTGGGGATTGAACCCAGGGCCTTGTGCATGCAAAGCCAGCACTGTACCAACTAAGCTACATCCCCAGCCCTTTGTTGGTGATTTTGATGTTCGAATATGATAGTGTCTGTGGTTGTGGCCTTGCAAAATGAAGTCTTTATTGTCAGTATCTTTTATTATGTTAGCTCTGTGAAAATTGTCCATCATGTCCTCGAATTTTGGGACTAACTGCTTCCATTTTAAATGGGAAATGTGATCCAGAGGAATTAGAAGAAAAGATTCAGAAACTGGAGAAAATCCTTAAGAGTAATGCTGAAACTGCAACTGACCTGGTGGTCTTAGACAGGTATGTACTTCTAATTGGCTTGGCTTTATAAGACTAGTTAAAACTGATAGTAAGCTCTCAGTAGCCTTTGTAATGCCTTGCAGATAGCACCTGTGTCAGCGAACAGGTGGCTGTTAAAAGTAATGAGCTATAGACTAAACATTCTTCCAAAGTACCTGCCAGTTCAAGAATCTTGCCTTGTTTGCCCAGAGAGCAGCAGACGGAGGTGCTTCTGCCCTGAGAGATTGGGTTGTTGCATAAATGCCAGCCCTTCCCATTCCCTGGTGCTCCTGGGGACTGCACAGCAACGCACATCCTCTCCTCCGTTACTGTGTTGTGTTGTTCTGACCTTGAGTCTCACATGATGCTTTGAAAGAACATAAATTTTTTGAGAGAATTGAGCAATATACCTTAAAATATTTGGAAACACCCTATTTTTAAAATGGGTTGCAGATTTCTGAGAAAGATATTGTTTATGATTTGTAGGTTTGTCTCTCTGAGGAGGTCACTATTTTGAGTTTCAATAATATACAGAAATGCACACACACACCTTTACTGATGTGCTTAAATTGCTGGAAGGGAACCTATATATAAATTAGTAGGGAAATGGTTTTTTAAGTAATTGTAACTAATTCAGTTCATAAAGTTTTAAACAAGTCTAAAGATTACCAAGTGGTGATTTTTTTTTTCTTTTTTTGTACCATGATTGAACTGAGGGGCATGTTACCAATGAGCCACATCCCTAGACCTTTTCAAAAAAAATTTTATTTTGAGATAGGGTCTCCCTAAGTTATTTAGGGCCTCTCGTTAGGTTGCTGAGGCTGTCCTTGAACTTGCTGTCCTCCTGCCTCAGCTTCCCCAGTCACTGGGTTTACAGGTGTGTGCCATCATGCCCAGCCCAAGTGGTGATTTTTAGGATAGTTATGACAAATAGGAAAAGAGTGATTACTCTGGTTATGAATTTGAGTCAGACATGGGTTCAATTACTAGCTCCACTAATTGTAAGCTGTGTGACCTCAGGCGAGTCACTTCCTGGACTGTGTAAAATGGCATTGATAGCAGTTGCATGGGATTCTGCAATGATCAGTTACATGGACACATGGAAAATACCTTGTGTGTTCCTGGCATGTAGTAGGAATTTGGGGAATTCTCTTTGTAGATTAAGAGGAAAACATAACATTTTGGATTTTGGACTTAAGGTATCCAAATGCCATGTGAAATACAAATCTTATGGCATTTAGACACTTCTGTTTTTGACTTTCCTGAGCCAGTATGAGCTGTGATTAGAAGTAAAAGGCTACACTGTGCTTTTCTCTGATCTGAGTTTTTTCCTTGGTCTGGTCTACTGGAGGTATTTGGGAGAAGTAGTGCTATTAGAGCATGTAAGTAATCACTGTTAAGTATTGTAGGAGTTTGCAGCCAGTTTTGAATGTTTGTGGCTTTTAATTTACCTACTTCTCCAGACTTGATTCTAGTTAAGTGTAAGTTCTGATTTGGGTTAAGATAAGTGAAAACTCAGGCTGGGGTTGTGGCTCAGTGGTCGAGCCTTTGCCTGGCATGTGTGAGGCACTGGGTTTGAGTCTCAGCACCAAATAAAAAAACGAATAAAATAAAGGTCTATCAACATCTAAAAAAACTTATTAAAAAAAAGATAAGTGAAAACTGTAGTATTTAAATATGTCTTATTTAAATAAGACTGTATTTCTGAAGTGACATCATCGTGTGTGCTTTTAGGATGTTGTGCCATTCTGGTTGTCATAGTTCATGAAAGGCAGGACAGATCCAAGGAATGATGTCAGAAATGGATGGAGACTCGGGGGTGTTTCTTGACCAGGATACATTAAAAATAAAATTGACTTTTGGAAATGTTAACTTCAGAAGCTTCCCCTCTATGACATCTCCTCTTTCCTATTTCAACTTCTAAAAAGGAATTGTTACTGAGTTTGAGTATTTTGAATGTTTTTGTTCCTTATTCTGGCTGATACCCAAGGGGGCAAATGATGAAAGTCTAATCCCAAAAAGAAAACCAAAAAACCCCAAATGATGATGAAATCCACCCACAAAAGCCTTTGAACACCAGCCTTATGCTGTTGTTCCTTACGACCTAATGGGCCAACGTGGTAGAGATGAAGGCACTTCCTAGTGCCACTCTGAAGGCTGGTGGTGAGTCTGCCTTCTGGCCTGCGTGGCGATACAGACTGAAACTAGTTAGACGTGCGTGGGACGTAGTGTTGTGCATGGTTTTAAAAATGAAGCCAAGGGTGTTTGGGAGAGCGGGGGCTTGACCCAAAGAGCCTTTTGGAGGAAGGGCTCTGAGTTTTGGTGGAAACATTTAAATGCCTTTGAACTCTCATTTCCTTTGTAATCCTGTGTGAGGTTAAAACAAAGGTTAGGCCAGGCTCTGGCCTAGGCTGGGCATGGTAGTGGATGCCCGGTTTGTGTCTCTCTTCCCCTCTTCTCTCTGTCCTTTGGAAAATGTCTTGTAAACAATGATTTGCCAGTTTGCAAATAATGTTACACGTTTCTGTGGAGAAATTCAGTTATACCAAAAAGTACTAAAATAAATACCTGTAGTTCTACACCATTGCCAGCATTTTAGAATATTTCTCAATATCTGTTTTCTTGTCCTTGATTTTAGAAAAAAAAGTTTTTAAAGTATTTTCTCTATTGTGATATTGACAACCTGTTTCTGATCTTAAAGATACACTTCTCAGCCATGTGAGATTGTGGTAGACTGCGGACCATTTATTGACAGAAGTGGGCTTTATGAAAGACTGCTGATGGAATTAGAGGAAGCACTTAATTTTATCAATGACTGTAATATATCTGTACATTCAAAAGAAAGAGATTCTACTTTAATTTCTAAACAGGTAAGCAATTACAAAGTAAAGTATAATGAAAAAACTTCTGTTCATTTTTAATATTAAAATGAAAATATGCATTTTAGAAACAAGAGGCTCTTTTTTATATTTTTTAGTTTAAGGCCTTAGACATTTTTCATTACTTGTACTTACTTATTTACTTCCTGTGGTACTGAGAATTGAACCCAGGGCCTCACACATGCTGGATAAGTGTTCTGCTAAGCTATGTCCCCAACCCTTTTTTACTTTATATTGAGACAGGTCTTTCAGAAAGGGAGGGTCTTGGTAGGTTGTCCAGGCTGGTCTTGAACTCTGTCCTCCTGCTGTAACCTCCTGAGTAGTTGGGGTTGCAGCCTTGTACCTCTGCATCTGGCCAGATATGTATATTTTTAAGCTTGGACCTGCTGGCTTTAAGGAGATGAGTTCAGTTCCAAGTCATGGTTATTTAAGTATAAGGAGTGAGTTCCGTTTTTTAATTTTGTTTTTGCTCAGGTAAGTTAGTGCCTGCTCTAACCGTTGAACATGACTTCTCCCTCTGTTTCCAGGTGTATACCTGGATACGATCCTGTCCTCCTGAGTGCTGGGTAGTACACTTTAAGAGAGAGACTTTAGGGAGGTGGTCTTAGGTTGGGTGGCACTAATATCCCACCTCCTTAGCTTATAGACATGCAAGTTATGCCCTCCCCCAACACACCTGCTGAGTCAAACTAGAAGTGGTCCCAGGATGGAGCTTTGAGTTTGACAAGCCCTCCAGTGACCCTGATGTTTTGAAGCTTGAGGGCCACCTCAAGGGTGGGCACTGTTTGGGGATGTTGGTGCTGTGTTGAATGTGCGTGGTGATTTCTCTTGTGTTGACTTTGTCTTAGTACTGGAGGTACAACCCAAAGGTGCCCTAGCACTGTGCTGTACCCCTGACAGGGTCTCAGTGAGTTTCCCAGGTTAGCCTTGGACTTGGGATCATCCTGCCTCAGCCTCCTGAGTAGCTAGAGTTACAGGCATGTACCACTGTGCAGGCACCCAGATTTTTTTTTTATTCTTCGGATTCTTGCTAAGTCCATGTTCAGCCCAGCATGTCCTGTGCTTGGTGTGCAGAACTGGCAGTTCCTTCCTGATACCAGCTGTATCAGCTCTGAGCTAGAGTTGTGAGGCATGGCACCCTGGGCAGTTTCCAAGATCAGAATCTAGATTTAGCAGGGATTTTAAAGATAAGGAACTCTGCAGTTGTGCGATCGTGGTGGGATTTTCTTTGAAATAATGCCAGAGAACAGTTGTACAGCGAGTTTAGAACAGTCCTACCTTTACAACCTGAGGTGCCAGGCTGTTGGCTAGCCAAAAGTCACTCATAATCTTACTGTTTAATATTCATGGTAATGGAATATTTATATAAGACCAAGGAATGTTGTACATAGATAAAGTTCAAGGAAAATTGTTCTGCTGCTTCTTGAAGAGCAAAAGTTGCTGAAGTAAAAATTGCTCTGCTACATAGTTCTTTGCAGAATTTGGCAAGAAATAAATGAGTGTTGTTGTCCTAACTAATGCACACTCCTAAAGTTAAGTTTTTCTAGGTTTCATGAACTTGGTACAATTGCCTCTTTTCTCCTTTTGTTATTTTTTTCCTGGGAAAAACGAAAAAAAGGTGGTTCTAGGCATAGAGACATGAAATAGCAGCCACTGGTCTTCACCACCCGATTAGGGGTTAACCTCATTGTATTGGTGGGGTAGTGGATTTTGAAGAGCGCTCGTAGGACACTTGAACCCAAGGTGAACCTGCTGCATGATGCATCGCCTAGCGTTGGCTTTCCTCTTTTCCTTTATTTCTTCTTTCCCTTTTTGTAGATTCTGTCAGACTGTCGTGCAGTGTTGGTGGTTCTGGGACCCTGGTGTGCAGATAAAGTGGCTGGCATGATGGTGAGGGAACTTCAGAAGTACATCAAGCACGAGCAGGAGGAGCTGCACAGGAAGTTCCTCCTGTTCACAGACACTTTCCTGAGGAAGATCCACGCGTTGTGTGAAGAGCACTTCTCGCCCGCCTCACTGGACCTGAGGTTTGTGACGCCTAAGGTCATAAAACTGCTCGAGATCCTGCGCAAGTATAAGCCCTACGAGCGGCAGCAGTTTGAAAGTGTGGAGTGGTACAACAACAGGAACCAGGACAACTACGTGTCTTGGAGTGACTCTGAGGACGAGGATGAGGATGAGGAAATCGAAGAAAAAGAGAAGCCAGAGACAAATTTTCCTTCTCCATTTACCAATATTTTATGTGGAATTATTTTTGTGGAAAGAAGATACACAGCAGTTGTCCTCAACAGGTGAGCCTCTCAGGTTGACGTTTGCTTCCAGGTGGGGACAGAGCACCTTTCACCTCGTGAGGCCACAGCGAAAATGGCTGGAGAGCCAGCTGAGTGGTGGCCCAGTGACCTCGTCAGCCCCTCGTTGTTCATTGTCACATCGTGCTGGCATTGCAGAGATGTTTGTAAACACGGTCGCTCTCTAATTTTAAGGCCGGGTTTGACATGACTGAGATTTTAAAGCATATTAATCTGTTCTAACTGACTTAAAATAGAGAAATAGAAAAATTAATATTTAAGTAAAGCATTCCTTGTTTTGTATTTGATTGTTAGATTCAATTCAGATGTTTATTAACCTTTAATTAAATATTCGGCATTGTGTTAAGCATTTCACATCAAGCTTTCTTCTCCAAGTAATCTTAGAATAAATTTTATCTGGTGTTGTGGCTTTTTTTAATGTTCATTTTTTTTCCTTGCTGTCGTATTTTGAACTAGCTTTTTAGTCTTGTTCCTGTTTCCTGGCATACAGCTCTTTAAAATCTTTAGAATCTTCACAGTGATTCCTAAGTCCCTTTTATATGCTAATGATGTGATTTATGACTGCCAGCCCCTTAATAGCTTTGAGATGGGGCTGGTCTCTGGAAAAACTGGCAAGATTAGAGGGTTCTTACAGGGAGGGAGGGGGACTGAACCTGAGTTGGTCACCAACACCCAGTGATTTAATCAGTTCATGCCTTTGTAATGCAGCCTCCATAAAAATTCAAGGGACAGGGTCTTGAGAGCTTCAGGACAGCTGGACACCGCCTGGAGGTGGCGTGCCTGCGGAGGGAGGGAGGTCTGCCTCTTGCTGTGTGCTTCCCCCTGTGCTTCTTCTCTCAGTGTTCTTTGTATTAAACTGGTAAACCAGTTCTTCCTGACGGCTCTGGATCACTGCAGCAGATCTAGAAGCCATTTGGGCTAAAATCACCAGGGGCTTTGGTTGGCATCTGAAGTTCTAGAGAAGACTTGGGGATTGTGCCTCACAGCCTGTAGGATCTGACCATATCTCCAGGTAGGTAGTGTCAGAATTAAACTAAATTAGAGAATGCCCCACTGGTGTCTGCCGCTGCAGAACTGCCTGCTGGCTTGCTTGATGGGGGAAGTCCCTACCCTTTTCGAGGTCACAGGAGTCTTACAGGTTGATTGCTATAGCTGAGGCAAGGCTTTTTGCCAGCATGCTAGATAATTTTGATTCATGCTTTCAAGAATGCAGTGGGAAAGGTTGAGAACTGGATTTGCAATGTGAATTTGATTGTAAACTACATGTTAGAAATTTCTGAATTGGAAGAGAATGATGTTAAGGAAGAGTTCTGAGAATATTAGCAAAGGCGATTCCAACTCCTTCCCCTTCTTCAGTACAGATTAGTTCTTCCTCAACATAGACCAGCCAAGGAACTATACTTAAATTTGTGTCAAATGATCACTTAACATATGGTCCTTTTGGTTTGTGGATGGATATTCTTATTTTCTGCCAAAAAAGAGTCCTTATTTGGTATTTAAGACAGTCACCTTTTCTGTGCAATCTATTAATTGGCTAGAGTTGATCTCTAAGAGCCTTTTCTGCAAGTGGTGATCTCTGAGGAAAAATTAAGCTTTGTTTCCTGAGGTAATTTGGGTTTTTTTTTTTTTTTAACTGCTTCTGAATGTTTGGGGGTTTTAAATTTTTTTGAATAACGAGAAATTGGACTCGAGGGTAGTCATCTGGCAGTTTTCAGTCTGGTAATTTTCGTAGTCAATTGAGCCTGAACTTTCTGATGAATATGAAATAAAATAACTTTAGGTACTGAATTACCTTTAAATCAGAAGTTTAAGGTTGGAAAGGGACCTCATTGACTATCTAATCCAACCCACTTATTTTTATAAAAAAGAGAAAGTGCCCCAGGAGGAAAAGTGATTTGCTGTACATTAAATCGCTAGTCAGTGGCAGGACAGTTCTCAATTTCTAACATCCCAACTGCTAGTTCCATTTCTTCGCACAATCACCCTGTCCCTGGGCCCCACCACGCTGGAAACCTGTGCTTCACCATGGGAAGATGGCCAGGAGACCTGCGCAGGACTGACTGGGGATTATTTCTTAGAATGGGAAGAAGGCATTTCTAGACTCATTTTCTGGGGCTTGGAAAGAAGAATGATGGAAGTTTATTTTCCTCCCCCCACTTCTGTATGGCCCCCTACAGCTGCCTTGTGGGGGCGGCCAGCGGCGGCATGTTATTTTCATGCAGAACTGTGCCCGTTTTCATTGCAGGAATATTAGCCTGGAAAGGTTTATCCAGAATCAGTCAGCTACTTCCTATTGACTTTAAGGATCAGATTAATTGTGATCAGCTTTCATACAATGCGGCTGGAATTTAGTGTTATAGGATGAATCGAGAGCAGTCTGAGGTCGACTTTATGGGCAACTAATTAAATATACAATGGAAGTCTTGTTCCAGTAAGCTTTTCAATAAGCTTGGAAAAACTTCCTGAAATCCAGATTCTTTCCTTCCATCAGTTTAATGGGAGGAAAACCCTCGGTCAGTGGCCAGTTCCACAGAGTCTGGGCTCTCGGCGTGCGCCTGGTGTGCGCTCTGCACAGGTCCTCTGTAGTGTGGCAGTGTGCTCAGCCGCGTGTTCCGCCTCTCCTCTCACCTCACAGGGGCTTCATAGGCTCCTCGTGTGTGTACTGGAGTTTTTTTTCACAGCACGCCATGAGGGAGGAAGGTAAACGGATGTTCTTGGCCATTTTGCAGATGAAGAAACCAAGACTCAGTTTGTGATCCTGCCAGAATTATAGATACCTAGTGGCACAAAATGTTCTCAGTCGGTCACCAAGTGGTGTCTTCTTCATCCTGTGTTTGCTGGTATTGTGAGATATTGGCATTTGTCTCTACCCCTCCACACTTTTTTCCTAATGTCTGTGTGTGTGGGGTGGGGGGTGCTGGGGATTGAACTCGGCCTCACACGTGCTAGGCAAGTGCTTTTACCACTGAGCCACATCCCCAACCCTCTAATGTCTTTTTGTTTTGGAATAGTTTTAGATTCATGTAAAAGTTGGAGAGGCAGTACAAACTGTTCCCATATTCATACCCAGATTTAGTTTCTCGTTGTCCCGTTGTTAACACGTCACCATTTGTCATAACTAAGAAAACAAACATGGCACCTTAGTCCTTACTAAACATCGGACTTTTTCCTACTCCTGTCCTCTTTGGAATCCCAGGTTCATATTGCATTACTGTCACATCTCCCCAGGCTCCTCTGCTCTGTCAGCAGCTCCCCGTCTTCCCTTGTTTCTGGAGCTTGGCCAGTCCTGAGGAGTCCCTTTGAGGATTTCATAGACTGCCCCTCCATGTGGGTTGTCCGATGTAGTTTTCATCCTGAAGAATCCCACAGAGGTGCCTTCTGGTCACATCTTACCGGGGCTGGTGGTTTTTGAGTGAAACCAGCATTGCTGACGTTATGTTAGGTTTCATCACGTGGTGGTGACAGTGTTTGCCGGTGTCACCTTTTCTTCATATCTTGGAAGCAGGTCTCCAAGTCCAGCTCGTCTGGGAGGGTGGGAGTTGTTCTTCACCTCCGAGGGAAGCAGGTTTCAGGTGAATGTTGTTTGGAATTCTGCACTTGCCTCTCTTGTTTTATTGATCTTTTTGTTCATGTGTATCGGGTCGTGTGTTTTATCAGCCTGGACCCACTGTGGTTTTGGGCTTCAGGTTATAATCCAGGACTGTTACTAGTTTTGCTGCGCACACTCGTTCAGCTTTAGCCATGGGGAGTACTTTGAGTTCCTGCGTTCCTTTGACATATATTTGTCCTTGTGTTTTTTTGACTCTTTCCTTATTTGGTAACAAGACGCTTTGTTACCCATTTTGCCTTAATAGGGGTTTATAGGTTTCTTTCACATGTGGGTGTATTTTTTAAATACAAAATGCAAGGCTCTTGTTGTTTTTCCAGCCATTTTGCCAAAGGGACTATGCCCCTTTTACTTCTGCCTGCCTTTTGGATGTATATTTTATGAAATTTATTTAACTTTAATAGTAGTAGTACTTACCTTTTTATTGGTTTGTTAATAAAAGGCAGCGTATATAAAAATGCTGTGACAGCTCTGTCACACAGTAATCCTAGTCCTCGAGTGCTTTAAGGACACACTTGGGGATGCAGCAGCATGTGACGTTCTGTGACTGTCAGTCAGAGGGATGGTTTTTAGTTTGTTTTGATTTTTGTTAAGATCATAGAGAAATGTATTTGGTTTTCTCACACTGACAAGAAAATATAAGAAGTCAGGGATTCTCTTAGTGGTATTGTTGGTAATGTGCTTCAAGTACATGGTAGAATTTCAGGTTTTTTTGAAAAAAATTTTCTTTTACAGTTGTCTGCACTCTGTGTTTAGTCAAACCACAATTTTTAAGTAATCTACTAGTTTCGTTAACATATTTTCTGATTTTGGCCATACTCTCTCCGGTCCAACAGGGGAGGTGTTGTGTGGTAATACAGCCTGGTCTTCCTTCTGCCCAGAGTTGCAGCAAGAGATCAAGAGAAAATCTTTTCCACACATAATTCAGACAGAGCACTAATCTCCAAAATTTATAAAGAACTTCCACAAAACTTTACACCAAAAATACAAAGAACCCAATTAATAAATGGGCCAAGGAACTGGACAGACACAGAAGAAGATATACAGGCGATTAATAAATACATGAAAAGGTGTTCAACATCTCTAGTAATTAGAGAAATGCAAATTAAAACAACTCTAAGATTTCATCTTACTCCAATTAGAATGGTTATTATTAAGAATACAACCAATAATAGATGTTAGTATGGATATGGGGGAAAAAAAACCTACTTTTACATTGCTGATGGAGTTGCAAATTGGTGCAGCTACTCTGGAAAGCAGTATGGAGATTCCCCAGAAAATTTGGAATGGACCCACCTTTTGACCCAGTTATTCTCCTTGGTTTATACCCAGAGGACTTAAAATCAGCACACACAGTAATGCAGCCACATCAATGTTTATAGCAGCTCAGTTCACAATAGCTAGATTGTGGAACCAACCTAGATGCCCTTCAATAGATGAATGGATAAAGAAAATGTGGTATATATACACAGTGGAATATTATTCAGCCATAAAGAAGAATAATATTATGGCATTTGCAGATAAATGGATGAAATTGGAGAATATCATGCTAAGTGAAATAAGCCAATCCCAATAAACAAAGGCTGAATGTTTTCCCCGATAAGTGGATGATGATGCATAATGGGGGTGGGGGTGGGGGTGAAAGAAGAATTTAGGAACCTTAGATTACCTAGAGGGAAATGAGAAGAAGGAGGGGGCAGGGGTATGAGAAATGGTGGAATGAGACAGACATCATTACCCTATGTACATGTATGATTACACGACTGGTGTGAATCTACATCGTGCACAACCATAGAAACGAAAAGTTGTACCCCATTTGTGTACCATGAATCAAAATGCAGTCTGTAAAAATGAAAAAAAAAGAAAAATGAAAAAACAGAGTAAACATGGACACTCTTAGAAGCAGTTTGATGGTACTTTTATATCTACTAAATATAATAAAATAGGCATTTTAATTTTAATGTATTTTTAAGTTCTCCCTCCCTTCCCCTTCCCTCTCTTCCCCTCCCCTCCCCTCCCTTCTCACCAGGGGTTGAACCCAGAGGCACTTAACCACTGAGCCACATCCCCAGCTGTTTTTTATATTTCATTTAGAGATGGAACCTCACTGAGTTGCTTAGGGCCTCACTAAGTTGCTGAGGCTGGCTTTGAACTTGCCATCCTCCTGCTTCAGCCTTCTGAGATTCCAGGAGTGTACCAGCATGCCTGGCAAGTTTTATTTTATTAATAGTGCATTTTTACGGAATTTTTCAAAAATATTGGTCCCTGGATTGGAGAATTTTTTAAAACCTGATTCTTCACTCTTCATAGTGTGAGAAGCACCGAGCACTGGAGAGCAGTATAGTTTATCAAGCAGCGTGTTTGCAGAACAATTCATATAAACTCAGGTGAAGATCCAAACACAGTGTTCTCTGACCCAGTCCATGATGACAAATCAATCAACCTCCCTTTATTTCTTCTTTCTTTCTTTCTTTCTTTCTTTCTTTCTTTCTTTCTTTCTTTCTTTCTTTCTTTCTTTTTTTTTTTTTGGTACTAGGGATTAACCCAGGTGCACCCTACGACTGAGCCACATCCCCAACCCTTTTTATCTTTTATTTTGAGATAGGGTCCTGCTTAGTTGCCCAGGCCAGCCTGGGACTTGCAGTCCTCCTGCCTCAGCCTCCTAATTACAGGGGTTGAAGGTGTGCGCCACTACACCCAGCACCAGGAAGTCTCTAGGCAGTCTGTTAGTCTTTGAAAACTCCCTGGGGGACAGTGGGCACTTTATCTTGGGACATGGATTTCTAGTTTTCTGGCCATCCCTTAAATTCATCCAGTAGAGAAGTTGTTTTCTTAGTGTTGTCAGCGTAGGTGTGTGGCATTTGATTGTTGCTTACCAGATGTTTTTATGAATGCATGTGTTGCCTCTTCTGTTCTCTGCAGTATTGATGTGGGTGTCATTAAGGAGAAATACATTATGTTAATGTTTCCATTTTTTAGATAATTTAAGTCTACCCGATTGATAAATTTGGACATGTTCTTTGCCTAATTAAGAGTAACTTGAAATGCATTTTTAAAAACCTTTACTGCATTCAAATTGATTCTATTTATGTAAAATAAAATTTGGGGGTACACGTTATTTCTAAGATAATTTCTTTCAAATTTTAGACTTTTGGGCATGCTGTTTGCATGTAATTCTTTCTGTTCTCTATTGCTGGCATCATACATTTTTCATAATAAAAGAATTAAACAGAGAACCTTGGAACAATAAAAAAGTTTCGGGTTCAGGACATTTTAAGACCTTGGTCTGTGGAGCAGACCTCTGAGCCGCCTGGACACACAAGCGTTCTGCTGATTAGGGACAGGAGATATTCTGGATGGCCACTCAGTATCTTCCAGCTCTTTGAAATTAACCTGTTTCACATATTTCAAAACAAAACAAAACAAAAAAGCTCTGACTTAGAAATGCAATTTTCTATTAGGAATTTATACTATGTATGACTTCAGAGGATCCATATGGAATCACTTACATCAGGTGTGGAACCATTTATCCTGTGTGCTGAGTTTTCGAATGTGGGTATTTCCAAAATAGCTGTAATGGCAGCGCTAACTGTTAACCTTTGGTGCCCATGTAATACAATCCCGTCCTGTAGCTCTTTCCATGTCGTAGCCAGAGGCCAGCTCTCAGTTACTGGCATTCCAGTTAAATGCAGAGGAGCAGGCAGGAAGGGACCACAGTTCAGGGGTCTGTCGTGACGGGAGGGGGGCACTCCGTGGCATTGCTCTGCTGACGTCCATTCCCCTGCTGTGCGGGTGCTGGTCAGCAGTCTGGGGGTCAGAAGGTATCGGGGTGGAGATGACCAGGCATTTCTGTCCCAGGAGCTCTGCTTCCAGAGATGTAGGGTGCTGGGGAAGATGAAAAGAAGCACTGTCCTTTCCACCCGTGGCTGGAGCTCTGTGGCCACACAGAGAGGGGCCTGAGCCCCTCGCGTGGTGTCAGGCTTACAGTCCTTGTTCTGTGTGAGCATTGCCACAGGAAAGAGCACGGCGCCTGCCGAAGCCCGTCGTGTGACAAGTGCATCTTGCCTCAGAAGTCCAGTTCTGAAACCAAGGTTGCCAGGATCTGCGTTTCTCTCTAGCTAACCTGGTCCTACGGTGGGCCAAGTTCCTGTTATGTCATCACCACTGCATTTCATTTGTCAGCAGAAATCAGCCTCATGTACAGCACTGTAAGTTCTTGGTCCACAGATGTGTGTGGTGAACTGTGGCAGTGATTTCTGTCAAAGCTCGGCAGGGAAAAACAAAACAACAATACCTTTTTGTTTGGTATGTTGGCAAAAAATACTGTACATGTATTTCTAGTTTAAAGGAGACCTTAAAAACAAAAGTTTAAATGTTTTTCCCTCAGCAGTGTTTAACTTCCAAATGTGTATAATTTTCTTAGATTGATAAAGGAAGCTGGCAAACAAGATCCAGAGCTGGCTTATATCAGCAGCAACTTTATAACTGGACATGGCATTGGAAAGAATCAGCCTCGTAACAAACAGATGGAAGCAGAGTTCAGAAAACAGGAAGAGGTAACTTAAATCAAAGTAACTGTACAACAGCAATTTTCAGAACATAATACAGACAGACTTTGCTGTAGGAACTCCATGGTTCCAGCAGTTTCTTTTTCTTTTATAATAGAGGACACTTGTTTATCTGTAGAACCGCTATCCGGTGAGGTGCTCTGTGGTGGTGTGTATGTTCATAGAAGAGCTGTCTGGTAAATCAGTTTAGTATCTTAATCATCGTCAACTAGTTCATTTTCCTTTATTGGATTGATGTCACAGTTACAGCTCAGAAAATTGAAGCCTGGGTAACCATAACTACCATAGGCTCCATACAGCTATGAAGCTACACCTGAAATCTTTTCCTAATATATGTTTTCTCTCTCTCTCTCCCCCCCCCCCTCCTTCTCTCTTCCATTGAAAGTCCTGCCTTGGTTGAATACTTCAAAAAATAGCACTGTATTTTGTAGATTTTAGGTTAAGATTTATTGTGCTTTTAAAGATTTTGTATAGAAGACAAAATTATAAAGATGCTGGAAGCTAATACATTATTCAGGCTTATAAGAAAAACCTTTTATTTAGGAATGTTCTTATTTAACTTAAATTTAGCAGACTACTCTTGTTAAAGGCATTTTCATTAGAGCTTTTTTGATAGTATTCAGGGCTCAGGTAGTCCAGAACCAAATGGGTCTGACTGTCTGAAAACCAGCTATGTTATTATTTACCTTACCCTGGACTAGGGAGTGATAAGATTTTAAATCTCAAGTGAGAAAGCTTTCATTTTATTAATCAATTCTGACTTTTTCAACTGAAGATTTCCCAACATGCCAAAAGATAAACAACGCTCTGCTTGTAATTTTTAATTTTAAGTGGATCAGGGATTTCAGTGGTGGAGTTTTGGTATTTGGGGAGTTGTTAGCAGTGGTCTCACAGACACGAAGTATCACCATGCAGAATTGAAATAGCCACAGGACTCTAGAAGTGGTTTCATTTGGTCACTTAGTTGGTTAGACCTACTTGTCATTAAAGAAGTCGGCCCCTTCAACCTGAAGGCCTGCTGTGATTGCGACATGGGTGTGTCTCTAAAGTAGAAAGGCATTTTGATTGTTGGGGCTCTTTCAGTTGAAAACTCCTGTCATTAAGGTGTGTGCATCCATGTGGCCGTGCACGTGGACTTCTGTGGTGCTCTTGTCTTACATACACTGACCTTAGAGATGTAGCATACCCAGGGTGTATGTCAGAAATGAAGATTGGTAATTACTATTATTATATTTTCTTTAGAAAATTTATTAGAATTGCTTTTCTTGGTGGATTTTTTTTCAGGTACTTAGGAAATTTCGAGCACATGAGACAAACCTGCTTATTGCAACGAGTATTGTAGAAGAGGGTGTTGATATTCCAAAATGCAACTTGGTGGTTCGTTTTGATTTGCCCACAGAGTATCGATCCTATGTTCAATCTAAGGGAAGAGCAAGGGCACCGATCTCTAATTACATTATGTTAGCAGATACAGACAAAAGAAAAAGTTTTGAAGAAGACCTGAAAACCTACAAAGCTATTGAAAAGGTAAGGTCAAAAAGTTAGATAAAAACAGCTTCTCCACAGAGAATAGTCTGAACAAGGGGTTGCAGTGAATATATTACAAGGAATTTTAGAATAATTACAAAGACCCAACAGTATTTTGTGAAGTGTTTGGAAATTCCCAATAAAATAGCAATGAAAATGGTCATGGGGATTATGGGGAAGGATGTGGGGAAGGTCCTGTAGGTGTGGATGGGGTAGTGACTGCTGATCGAGCTGTGGAGGGAGGTGCAAGGAGAGCACAGGCACTCAGGCAGCACTGGTGGTCACGTGTGTCGAGTGTGTGGAGTCTGTGTCCTGTGTGGTGTGTCTCCACATGATCAGAACCGGGAGGGATCCTGTGGGAGCGGTTCTCTTTTGCAGGAGACTTGGGAGTGTTGAAGTGTGTTTAGAAGGGATGGCTGTGTCTGGTCAGCAGAGCTTTGTGGGAACTGGGGCAGGCAACTAGCATACGCCAGAGAAGACGTTTCCTCACATCCTCAGTTGTTTTTAAATGTTCAGATTTTGAGAAACAAATGTTCCAAGTCTGTTGATGCTGGTGAGGCTGACGTTGATCCTGTTGTGGATGACGATGATGTTTTCCCACCATATGTGTTGAGGCCTGATGACGGCGGTCCCCGAGTAACAATCAACACGGCCATTGGACACATTAATAGGTATGGAATCAGATCACGTGTGGAAACCTTTGAGTATTGCAAGACTTGAATCTAAACCTGTTATGTATTATTTTCATTTTTATTTTTTTACATTTTGAAATCATCAGTCTTCAATTATGACTTGCAGTATTTTGACAACAGAAAAGTTGCTTTTTTTCATGCAAAAGCAGGATTATAATAAATGCATAGTAGTCGTTACATGGTAATATGCTTCTTTTAATGAAATTTAAATTTATTAGGATTTTTTTCCTAAATCAATTTATTTTGTACTATAAATGTTGACTTCCATTAGTGAGTGAATGACATTATTAATAAATTTATATTTTTGAGTATGTTCTAATTTACTGTGTCCTGAGCTGATACCATGTCTAAGACTTAAGAAAGGCAGATATGTACCTATATTATATAACCGGACAAATATTATTCAGAAGCACAATAAATTTTAATGTCAAATACTCAGATTTGCCCAGTGGGAACCCTTCAGACTAGCTTCTGTCTTTAAACATGTCACCATTGTTCATGAGTGCTTCCTTCTTTTCTGGCACTAGATGTTCTAGTCTCAGTTGGAATAGATTCCTGCCCTGCCCTGATACTGTGGCTATTTTTCCATGGGCCCTGGTTCCTTTCAGTGGAGAATGCGTTGTGTTTAGAAACCAAAATCTGGACCGTAGGTGTATTCATTGACACTTGGGTGTTACAGTTGCCAGACATTTTAGTGGACAGAGCTGGGAAGTTTCTTTGCCTGTTTACATTATGTGCATATTTACATCTCCATTTATTTCTGTACCTGACTACCCTGCAGGGTGCCCTGATCCCAGGTTCTTCCCTCTCCTGGTTGCTCTCCCTTCCAGCAGCCTCCTTAATGAGGACTCACTTCCTGCCCCACCCCATCACTTTTCTTATTTTGATGCTCTTCTTGTGTCATCCTATCTGTGCACCTTTTTTGATACCTTCCTTACACACACCCCATAGTTGCTGGCAAATGTGAGATTACCGTGGAGCAAACACTGGCAGTATGTTCTCTTCACAGATTCAGAAGAATGCTTTGTGTGCTGTGCAACATGGTCACACTAGACACATGTGGCTATTTAAATTCAAGGTTCAGTTTAAATTAAAGTAAGATTAAAAATGTTCCCAGCTGGGTGTGTAGAACACGCCTGTAATTGCAATGACTCAGGAGGCTGAGGCAGGAGGATCACAAGTTTGAGGCCAGGCTCAGCAACTTAATGAAGCCCTAATCAACTTAGTGAGAGCCCTCCCCCCAACCCGTCTCAAAATATAAAAGGGCTGGGTGATGTGACTCAGTGGTTAAGCACTCCTGGGTTCAGTCCCTGGTAAACGCCCCGCCCCATGTGCAACTAGTTCCCTAGTTGCACACGTGAGTCTCAAGTTCTCAGTTCTATCTTACTGAAAGTTTGAAGCAATGAAGTACATACTGCACGTGGAAATGCCAATCCAGTGGATGGAAGAGGGATGGAAGAAATCAAAATACAGTTGTGAACATCAGTACCAGTTTTTCTGTTTCTCATTTGTATATTCAGCTTCAGAATTTCTTTTTGTTTACAGATACTGTGCTAGATTACCAAGTGATCCTTTTACTCATCTAGCTCCCAAATGTAGAACTCGAGAGTTGCCTGATGGTACATTTTATTCAACTCTTTACTTGCCAATCAACTCACCTCTTCGAGCCTCCATTGTTGTAAGTTAGAAAATATAAATGATTGTGCCTTTTAAAGTATGTCATTAACAGATTTCTCCTAGCTTCTCTAAACATGCAAGTTATAAATTTGGTTTTAAAGTGAACTTTGAAAAATAGACTTATAATTCTCTTTTTTAGTCCGTTACATATTCAGATTTTGAATAGACTGCAATGTCCCGACTCTTAGAATTGCACTCGAGGACCTCTGCAGTTCCCCCCAAGGTCTGTGTCAGCATTTTTCACTGAATCATTTAGTTGTGGCCTTTAGACTCGGTGACACAAAATTCATTACATGTAGTTGGGCTACTTTAGTTATCTCGTTGGCTACTCAGAAGTCTGCCTTTGTGAAGCTGTTGTCCTTTCCTTGGTCCCAGCGGTGATTTGCAGATATTGCAAGATAACAGATTTGTATTGTACCCAGAAAGCTGCTGAGTACTGCTGATCTATGTTATTTCCCAGTGTGTCTTTATTTTTGTTATATGTTTGTAAATGAGTGAAAATTAGCTACTATAAAATTCTTACTGAACTTTATCAAAATAGGATTTTTTTGAGGACAGAGTTTTTAAAGATGAATATTTCCAATATGGAGATTAGGGTATTTTAAAACTTGCTAAGTGTCTTTAAAAATGAAGAACTTTGTTCTGATAAACTGAACTTTAAACATACTGGGGCAGAGATTTCATAGTGTTTCATGTGCTGGTGGTAATATAGCTACAGGCATATGCAATGGAAAAGTTTTTTGTTATTTCTAGGGCCCACCCATGAGCTGTGTACGATTGGCTGAAAGAGTTGTAGCTCTCATTTGCTGTGAAAAACTGCACAAAATTGGTAAGTAAACATGTTTGGAAAACATATGTAAATAAAAATAAATTATATAAACATTGTAAAGTAAAAAGTACATCAGGACTTGTTAAGTTTCTGGGGAGTCTGTAGGACTGTGCGCTTGGTGCTCTCGGTGTGCGTTTGTGAATGTGAACGCATGTTTAGCTGGAAGGCCTGTCGTGCTGCGGGACTCCTCCACAGCCTCGCTGCTCACAGATGCCACGGATCTGCTTCCTTTTCTGACCCCTGTTAAATACATAAAGGTCTTTTGGTAATTGGGATCATGAGTCCTAAGTGTGTGTGTGTGTTATTCCCATAATTCTTTTGTTTTTAAATGGGAAGCTTGTTCTCAGTGGCACCTTAGAAGTATTATGTGCTATTTTCCTGTTCAGATTTTTTTCCCCCAGTGGTGGGGATTGAACCCAGGGCCTTTTGGGTTAGATGAGCCCTCACCACGGGGCTACAATCCCAACCTTAGACATTTTTAGTTTTGAGACTTAGAATTTGCCGTCTTGCTTGTATTGAATCTGTGATGTCAAAACAGACAGCCTGAGGTTTCCCTCTGGTTTCTTTGACCTTGTTGAAGGCAGAGGTGCTTTGGTTTTCATTGCTTTTTCACTGTCTGCCTAGCATAGTACAATTTTAAGTTATTTGCTAACCAATTAAGCAAAATCTGGGTTGTTTAAATGAACTCTCTTTTCTAATTTCTTAGGTGAACTGGATGAACATCTGATGCCAGTTGGAAAAGAGACCGTTAAATATGAAGAAGAGCTTGACTTACATGATGAAGAAGAGACCAGTGTTCCAGGAAGACCAGGTTCCACAAAACGAAGGCAATGCTACCCAAAAGCAGTTAGTATTGGTTAGAACTGAATAAAAATCTGGCCTTTCTGACTTGGTTTCACGTTGTATCAAATCTTAATTCCTCCATGTGGTTGTTTTGCCAGTCTTGTAATTTTACCCACTTAGTGGATCTCAGCTCATTTCTCTAATTTGTAATTTCTCTCAGATTAGCTTTTTCACTTTAGATATTGTTTGTTTTGTTCATTTTGTGATATTCTTTTTCCTCAAAAAGATTCTTGGACTCATTAATCAGATTCCACCCAGAATGAGTTCATTTCACTTAGAGAGAGTTTGATTCTGCCCCATGGTCTGAGTCATGCCCTGCTTGGCATTGGCACTGAGACGAGAGGTCTGTGTGATGACGTGGACAGGTGAAAGGCGCACAGGGTGGGTGTCCGGGGAGGTGGAGCAGGGGGTTTGGTCAGGAGTGAGGTGTGGGCCACTGGGGTCTGTGGAATGTCGCCTGACACCTGGAGAATCCACACATTGAAACCTCTGAGTCTGACTTATAGGTGCACCCATACTTGCTGAAGTATTTGTTTTTAAAATACTTATATTTTCATGTCATAAGAACTTCAAACAAAAGCAGAATTTTGCTGTATACTTTCATCTTAGCCTAAATGTATGGTTTTTTTTGCTTTTATAGTTTTTAGTGAGTTTCACTTTAAAAAAATTTGTACCCAGCTAATATGCGTTTCCAAGATTCACAATCATGATGGTTTTTTAAAAATCATAAGCTTTACCCACTTTTGTGAGTGCTTGTTTTCCTCATGCTGAGTCTCTGTTGGATAGCTTACTGTGCAGACCTCACAAATGGCGAGTGTTCTGAGAAGTGCAGTGGTGCACTGTGAGCCGATTAACAGAGCTGTGCTGCCCCTTGTCCACACTCTGTACCTTCTAACTGCAAATGCAGTGGTTTGTCATCGTCTCTGAAACTGCAGGACCCTAGTCTGTAGGTTGTGTGCGTATGGAAAGCTTAGAAGCAATCAAGGTGATTTATTGTGGCTCACTCACATAATGGGATGGCCATTAAAAGTGATTGTGGTGATTCACTGAAAGATGTTCTCTTAACTGGGAATAAAATCAGATTATTTTACACATGCATGTGTGATTTCATTTGTATTAAAAAATATGAGTGTGTGTATATGTTTACACACATTTGTGCATAGAAAAAAGTTTAAAGACATATATCAAAATGTTACTGAAGGTTATTCTTTTAAAAAGCCTAATTAGTGGCGATATTACAGTGATTCTTGATTCCTCCTTCTTTCCTTCCTCTCCTCCTCCCTCCCTCCTTCCCTGTGTGTTACTGGGATGGAGCCCAGGGCCTCACACATGAGCAGCAAGCACACTACCACTGAACTGCGTCCCCACCCTAGTACTTCTAGGAAGGATTTTCTTTTCTTGCCAACATCTAGAGTAGAGGCTGTTTATGCTTGTGCATGATATTCAATTTTTCTTTCCAACACTAGATTCCAGAGTGTTTGAGGGATAGTTACCCTAAACCTGAGCAGCCCTGTTACCTGTATGTGATAGGAATGGTCTTAACTACTCCGTTACCTGATGAACTTAACTTCAGAAGGCGGAAGCTCTATCCCCCCGAAGACACCACACGATGCTTTGGGATCCTGACAGCCAAACCCATACCTCAGGTAGACCTTCTATCATGACTTGTGTTGAAAATATCTTAGATTTTGCTTTTAAAAAAACAAATGGGAAAAGGAAAACTAGTGTTAAGCGTCTTAGTTCATTCAGTATATTTAATATTTAAAGACTGGGGCATCTCTAAAGAGCGCAGTGTCTCTCCTGCTGATAGATGTTAACTCTACTGGGATAAAGACTTACTGACTTTGAGGGTACTTTTGTTTCCTTTCTACTAAGATTCCACACTTTCCTGTGTACACACGCTCTGGAGAGGTCACCATATCCATTGAGTTGAAGAAGTCTGGATTCACGTTGTCTCTGCAGATGCTTGAGTTGATTACAAGACTTCACCAGTATATATTCTCACACATTCTTCGGCTTGAAAAACCTGCACTAGAATTTAAACCTACAGACGCTGATTCAGCATACTGTGTTCTACCTCTTAATGTTGGTAAGAAGGGCCCAGGCTTTGAAGTGTAGCTGCAAAATGAAAGTTTTGCTTATAGTTAGCTAATCGGATTTACTACAAAAATCTCTTACTTTGATAACTCTATATTAGATGTGTGTCAGTGCACAGCTCAAGTAAGAATCTTATCTGTATTATATTTTAATTAATAAGCTTAAGTGTCTTTTTTCTTTCCTAAGTTAATGACTCCAGCACTTTGGACATTGATTTTAAATTCATGGAAGATATTGAGAAATCTGAAGCTCGCATAGGCATTCCCAGCACAAAGTATTCAAAAGAAACTCCCTTTGTTTTTAAATTAGAAGATTACCAAGATGCAGTTATCATTCCAAGGTAGGTGTGTAAGCGGGGGAGGAAAGCAGCCTGACGCTTGGTGGCCTTAGCCGCAGGAGCTGCAGGAGCCTTTGTGGCGGAGGGGCTGTTTCCCTGGTGCTGGCTTTCCAGACACAGCACTGCTAATGAGGAGAGTTCATTAGGGGTCAGAATATCTAAATAATATAGATTGTCTTTCTTCCTGAAACCTCTGTCCTTTTATCCCTAGTCTTATAGAATTTGATCACAAATAATAGCTTTGCTTCTTAAAATTTATATAAGGAATGATGTAAGCTCAATAAACATAAGAAGTCAGAAGACTTTTTTCTTATTTTGTAAAAATTTAAGGAATGAACTTTGGGGACAATAAAATTAAATGCAGGCACTTTTCAAAGAATTAGAGTACTTGGCTATAATTTAATCTTTCCTTGTTTTGTTTTTTTTTTTGGTACCTGAAAGCCATGATTTAAATGTCAGTTATCACCAGTCTGTCACTGTCATAGGTAAAGTAGCAATTCATTTTATGTAGCAGGTATCTCATGGTTAGCATTAGTGATATTCAAAGTAGTCATTAGCCTGGGCATGGTGGGACACACCTGTAATCCCAGTGACTCAGGAGGCTGAGGAAGGAGGATTGCAAGTTCTAGTTCAACCTCAACAACTTAGTGAGACCCTGTCTTAAAACAAAAAGGAAAATTAGGACTCAATCCCCAGTACCACAAACAAAAAACCAGTATTCACTTAGTTGTTTTGGATTTTGTAAGTTTTTTCTTTTGTTTATATTGATGAAATAGATTCTCAATGATGCCATTTATCATTCATGTTATCAAAGTGTAGATATTAAGAAAAAAAGTAATTAAACGAGAGAACAGTCTTTACATGATTGAAAATACAGTTTTTGTTGTTTCGCATTCACTTGAAATACATCCTTTGGAATTGATGATTTCACTTCTTTTCAACTTTTGAATTCTTAAACATAATTTGTGTTTCTATATTAAAACAGTTGTGTCTTGCCAATAGTTGATTTAAACAGAAAAATAATTGTTTTTCTTTTTTAGATACCGCAATTTTGATCAGCCTCATCGATTTTATGTAGCTGATGTGTACACTGATCTTACCCCACTCAGTAAATTTCCTTCCCCTGAGTATGAAACTTTTGCAGAATATTATAAAACAAAGTATAACCTTGACCTGACCAATCTCAACCAGCCGCTGCTGGATGTGGACCACACATCTTCCAGGTGAGAGCACCACAGGGACATTAGATTGCACTAGAGGCTTTTTTTTGGAGGTCAGGGCCACCTGCAGAGGTTCCCTTTGTGCCTGGCCTGCCCAAAACTCTGAAATCAGGAGACCTCTGCACAAAGGCTGACCTGGGAGTGTAGGAGCCTGTGGTTAAAGGAGCTCTGTGGGCAAGTTGTGAGTGCGCCGAGTTGGAACCGCTGTGAGAGATACTTACTTTTGTTGGTTTGACAAGGTTGTTTTGAAATTTTTATAGACTTAATCTTCTGACACCTCGACATTTGAATCAGAAGGGGAAAGCTCTTCCTCTTAGCAGTGCTGAGAAGAGAAAAGCCAAGTGGGAGAGTCTGCAGAATAAACAGGTACGGGCTGGTGGTTGGTATAGCCACTGTGTTTGAAGACAAGTTTCAGTTTACATTCTCAAATTCACTGAGTGATTTGCAAATTTGGGGGAAGTCACCCAACCTTAGCTTCTATTTTGTTCTCATCAGTATTATATATAGAATTTTATTTGAATGCTTTCTTCAGTAAAGATTGAGTGTTCTGCTTTCATCATTAGTCCACGTTGTATCACTCAGTCATCCTCACAAATCTCAGACTAAGTCCCATTTAAAGGATTATTTAAAAAATACATTTGAAATTAGATTTTATTAGCATTTGTAATTTTCCATCTTTATCCATGAATGAAATTGGTCTTTAATTCACTTTAAAAACTGTGAGTGTGTGTGCATGTGCGTGCTGTGTATTTATCTACCTTTTTCCTTACTCTCAAGATATTGGTTCCAGAACTCTGTGCTATACACCCAATTCCAGCATCACTGTGGAGAAAAGCGGTTTGTCTCCCCAGTATACTTTACCGCCTTCACTGCCTTCTGACTGCAGAGGAGCTGAGAGCCCAGACAGCCAGTGATGCTGGCGTGGGAGTCAGATCACTTCCTGCGGATTTTAGGTATGCTGTACTGGTGGCCAGGAAAAACCTGGGTCCTGAAGTTCTATTTGCAAGAAAATGGAATTAAGTTAAAAATTTAATTTTACATAAAATATTTCTTTAAAAAGTAAAGGCAAGACATGGGCGTCTAATACATTGAAAATTGCATTGTTGACCTTCTAAGTGAACATTGCCATGTTGGGTTGTCCAACCCTCTTCTCTGACCAAGTTCCAGAGGGCCCTGAGCCCCTGAAGCAGAGATGATACTCGTCCTTCAGTGCTCATGTGGAAGTGAGTGAAAACAGCTCTTCAGGACTGCTTCCTCTTTGAAAAAACACAACAAAACAGTATATTAACAAGCAGTTGCCTCAGCGTATGCTTTGTGTTCATTATCTTCTTCCCCTTAATAAAATCTCTGCACTCTAAGGAAATTTTTGGTTTAACCACTCAGATTAATTTTGGTTGTCCAGTAGACAACCCAGATGATTCTAGGGATTGAGAGAACTTTAAAAATATAAAATTAACCATCAGAGCCCTGTTGATTGAGTACCTCCTACAGCGTTATGTAGACATTTGAATGAGGTAGCCTGTATTATTAGCTCATTTAATTCTGAGGCAGTCCTGTGAGGTGGGAATTGTGAGCTGCATTCCCTGGTGCAGAAGCTCAGGCACAGAGCTGTGTAAGTTGCTCACCAAGGTAACCAGGGCCTGGGTTCCACCTATACAGTGTGTGGCCCCAAGTCCCGCAGGTCACCTTCAGGGCGTGCTGCTGCTTCAGCCATCACACTGTGTGAGTGGGGAGGAGAGCAGCGGAGTGAGACCATCCCGCTCTGTAATTGACCTTGTGCAGACTTTGAACTAATGTTGATTTCTAGCTTGGAAACTAGTTTCTCTATAAAAGTGGAAGAGTGTTTTTATTTTGTTCTTTATTATTATTTTTAAAAATTCAAATTGCTGTCTCCTAGCCTTGCCCTTTTGAGGAATCTGATGAAGTTATAAAAATGTCTTTGCAGATACCCTAACTTAGACTTCGGGTGGAAAAAGTCTATTGACAGCAAATCTTTCATCTCAATTTCTAACTCCTCTTCAGCTGAAAATGATAATTACTGTAAGCACAGCACAATTGTAGTCCCTGAAAATGCTGCACATCAAGGTGCTAACAGAACCTCCTCAGAAAACCATGACCAGATGTCTGTGAACTGCAGAACGCTGCTCAGCGAGCCGCCGAGTAAGCTCCACATTGAGGTTTCAACAGATCTTACGGCACTTAATGGTCTTTCTTACAATAAAAACCTTGCCAATGGCAGTTACGATTTAGCTAACAGAGACTTTTGCCAAGGAAATCAGCTGAATTACTACAAGCAGGAAATACCTGTACAACCAACTACCTCATATCCCATTCAGAATTTATACAATTACGAGAACCAGCCCAAGCCCAGCGATGAATGTACTCTACTGAGTAATAAATACCTTGATGGAAATGCTAACAAATCTACCTCAGATGGAAACCCCGCGGTGGCCGTGACGCCCGGTACGACCGACCCCGTCAGAGCGCTCCTGGACAGGAGGGATGCTGAGCAGAGCCCTTCCGGTGGGTACTCCTCCAGGACTCTTGGCCCCAACCCTGGACTGATTCTTCAGGCTCTGACTCTGTCAAATGCCAGTGATGGGTTTAACCTGGAGCGGCTTGAAATGCTTGGCGACTCCTTTCTCAAGCACGCCATCACCACGTATCTGTTTTGCACTTACCCCGACGCGCACGAGGGCCGCCTCTCCTACATGAGAAGCAAAAAGGTAAGCTGTGGCTCTGCTTGGAGCAGTCAGCGCTTCAGTGTGCCTGCCCGTGGTTCGCGGCGCTCTGTAACCTCAGGACGGATCCACCAGGGCCAGGTGACCTGAGTGCTCCAGGCTGCCGACACCAGGGTTCAGGGGTCAGCTGATCTCGGGTGTCTTCTTTATCGATCGAGGTTCAGTTCAGAGAAACCCGTTGATGCGAGTATGTGACCTAGACCCCGAGGGAGACAGAGGGCAATCGCAGAGATCCCAGGCCGGAGCTTTCCCCCCAGGTGTGCGAAGCCTTCGGGAGGGTGTGTGTGGGTACCCAGGTGTGCGCACACGAGCGGGTCACAGGCTTCAGGGAGTCTGGCAAGGGAAAGAGTCACTGGTGTCCCAGAGCCAGTCACTCACTCTCCAGGATGCTGAGTGACGCCAGGGTTCCGAGTAAAACTTGCTGACCCCGAGGGAGGGTGCTTCTCCAGATTCGTGGGAACAGAAGGCGGCTCACATTAAGTGATAAAAAAGAGAGCTGCTGATTGCCCTTGGCACTCCGAAGGAAGGAAGGCCATTTATGAGTTGGAGGCAGGTGGATGCAGATGGCCAGTACCGGTGATGGCGGAGGGGCCAGCACTCAGCAGGTGCAGCTGGCCCAGTGGGAGTGTGGGAGGAGCTGGGGGAAGACCAGAGGAGGCAGGGCGGGCCAGGTCCAGGGCCAGGCTGCAGGTGCCGCCTGACTTGGCACTGGTGGGGACGAAGCGAGGGACGTAGGTATTAGTAAGCTGACAATTCTCAACACGAGCAACCTCTAGAATGCAGTGTGGGGTGGAAAGCAAAACCAAACCAGGCCAGAAGCAGAGGTGGGTAAGCAGCTCTGGTAGTGAGGAGGCGGTGAGGTGAGTAATGAAAGAACCGGTGGTGCAGTGACACCAAAGGCTCACTCCGCCAACCTCTGTGCCGGTCACTTTATGCGTATGTGTACTTTGTACGCAGTGTCGTGAACAGGATCCTGCGTGTGGTTTGGAGAGATGTGTACTTACTTCCACTTTAATATGTAGATAAGGAACAGCGAGGCAGGGGAGGGTAACTTGCCCTGGGTCACATGGCAAGTAAGGGCAGAGCTGGGATCCAGCCCAGAGTCTGGAGACCTTGCCGTCACTGTCACACTTGCCTGCTTCTGGTGCTTTCTGATACCAGCACTGTGCTAGCGTTTCACAGAAGTCACCTCAGCGGGACTCCAGGAGGCAGCCCCTTTCCTGGATGAGGAGGCAGGTGCTCGGGAGTCTGAGTGTCTTGTGCCAGGTCATCCTGCTGTTGCAGGGTAGTCGAGTGTCTGAGACAGGGTGGTTGTGCCCTGACAGGAACCCTGTAAGCTGGAAGGTTGGGGACAGTAGCATGGTGGTGTTGGGACAGGTAGAAATGTGGGAAGATGGTGAGAGCTGGGGATCCGAGACCTCATGGGATATGAAGTGGAGATGTTGAGGTAATGGAGAGCTGGGACTCAGGTGTGGTTTTGCAGAGTAGTCCCTGTAAGAATGGCGCTGAGGCTCTGAGGACAGATGAGATTTCTGAAGAAAATCTGAGTCTGAGAGTGAATATGTTAAGTGAGAAAGGGAGGAGTTTAGATTGCAGAACTTATCCCTGCAACTGCCCAGAGCCCTTTGGATCCTAATTTCTTGCAGAAATAACTGTGCCTCCCTCAGGTGAGATGAAGGCCAGGTCAGCAGACCTGAGGGCCCATTGGGCTGTGGCCTGCTGCTCTCCACAGGGACCCGGTGCTCACCTCCTGCCCTGTGCCTCTATTAACCTTGTTCCTCCTCCAGGCCTGTCTCCCCCATGGCCTCCTGCCTGTTCTGAATTTGGACTCACTCCTGAGCTCCTCCTTAGGAGTCCCCATTGCACGTCGTCCTCACCTGCAGCAGGCCTGTATTCAGAGGTGGAAAGGGCAGCTCGCATTTTACTGGAGTCAGTTCCCTTTCCGGCGGTGGGAGAGTGCTTTGGCACACAGTGGGGCTGGGCGGGTCCCCCCACCCCACAGTGCCCTGTGCACAGGCTGCTTTGTCCCTCTGACCAGTTTCCATGGGACTGCAGGACCCAGTGTCTTTCACGGGGCAGGTGCTTGCCAAACAGTAGTGGAGAAGGGCTCAGGAAGCACTGCAGAGACACTTCAGAGAATGGAAGCGAGGTTGACAGTTCTACCCCAAGAGTCCGAGTAAAAACCAGGTGAACACACTGCTGAGAACAAGGCAGGGAGAGTCTGGAGGCGTTAGGAGGAGCAGATGGCCCGGTGGGCAGCGAAGCTTGGGATCGCCTTTGCTCCGTGTTAAAACCATGGAACGGAGCATCCTACAGGCCATCCAGACAAAGGAGTGGAGTCCGAGGGAACATTGGCACTTAGGCTCCAGGAGGGAGGACCAGGCTGTGCCAGCTGCCCTGCACCCGCCTTCCCTTTGCAGCTAGAGGCAAAGGTGGTCCCTTACATCACTGGGAAGGTTGTGACATCTTGACTTTTTGTAGGGAGGCTTTTTCTACTTTGATAGTTGCAATTAGCAATTTGTATTTTATATTGCCAGATTGTGTTTTGAAGACTTTGAGTGAACTTTGGCTCATTAATAAGGAATTCACATTTGTGTGTGTGTGTGTGTGTGTGTGTGTGTGTATGTGTATATGTATACACATATATAAAGTGTATATAATATAAATTACAGTTTATTTTTTATTAAGAAATGTTTACACTAAAGGATAGAGAATACTTTGGAATTTAAAATTCTTCCTATTATAAATGGATAGAAAATCTGTGCAACCCTTCAAATTGGTGACCTATTACAGTAATATAAAGAACATTTAGCTGAGAATATATTAATAAGCCTTGTATGTTCCCCCAGTGATCCTAATGGGTAAGTGTCTTATGAATCTTTTCTGCTGAAGGTCAGCAACTGTAATCTGTATCGCCTTGGCAAAAAGAAGGGACTGCCCAGCCGCATGGTGGTGTCGATATTTGATCCCCCTGTGAATTGGCTTCCTCCTGGTTATGTAGTAAATCAAGACAAAAGTAACGCAGATAAATGGGAGAAGGATGAAATGGTAAGTGTTGGTAACTGGAGGTATTTAGCTTTTGGTAAGCTGGAGAATTTTGTTGTCTTTTGTTTCCTGTCTGTGGTATGTTCACAATAGATATTTAATATATTGAATTAAGTCTTTTTAAGGAGACCATCTTTTCTATGAATTTAGAAAGAGTGTAATTTTAATGGAGAGTGATTTTTATTTTTATCTTCCTGTACCAAAGGTAGAAGATTTTGTCATATTTTGACTTAAAAAAAAAAAGCAAAGCCCTTGTTTCACTTTATTATTATGTATTACAATTATTCTAAATCCTTAGCTGTATTCAAGAAAATGTCTTTCCACGACCCATGATCTTCAGTCTGTGTCTAAAATGATTAATTTCAATAAGATCTAGCTTTTGCACCTCAGAACTATTTCTGGTCTTGTAAACTGGGGGGAAAAAAAAAATCATCACCCGTAAAGGTCGTGCTGTCCTGGAGATCCACAGCCACGCTCCAGGAGACTGTGCAGCACCGGCTGCCTGCCCTGCCTTGTCTCCAAGGCCAGCAGAGGGCAGCTGGGGCCTGTGCGCCGTGACGCAGCTGCCCAGTGGGCAGTGGGAGAGCACTGGGCTCTGCAGCCACGAAGCATCTTCAGGAGCTTCATTCCCAGGGTGTGGGGCACTAATGACAGATTGGCTGGTGTTCCTTCACTTTCCCTGAGGCTGATGGTGACCACACTGTCTCACAGGTGCTGCTTTCTGCAAGCCTTTCCTAGACACGTGTGTGGTAGGTGTGTCTGAAGTATTGCAGGTAGTCTGCTCTGTGACTGTCCAGCTTCTACCTGTTTGTTGAACATACTTTTAACTCATGTGGTGTTTGACTTACTAAGGAAATGATTCTTATTTGGAAAAGCATTAAGAGAACATTTTAATGTAGGTTAGTTCAGAAAAATTACATTTATTATTAATTTAGAAATATGTAAAACCTTCGTAGAAAATGTATCGATTGAGTTTTAGAAAAAATGTTGCATTGCTAAGAAAAACCTTCCAATCACAGTTGTCCTTCTTTATAAATACTGTTTCATATATTTGACTTTTTAAAAAATTGTAGCATAAAGGTGACTTTGGTGTGTCAGCTTTATTTTAATTTTTTTAAGATAGAGATTCTTGTTCTCCTTGATGTTTCTGAAGGTGTGGCACTTTGGTTCTTGGAGTGCATTGACAGCCGGGCCCTCCTTGCTTTGCGTGCCTGGGACTTGGCCCTGCATTATGTTGCTGCCTTGGACCTCCTGCCCTGGGGCAAATGGGGCTAGCTGACACCTTTGCACACAGTTGCCTCCAAGAAGAGAGAGTGGTGGTGACTCTGGTAGAGAGGTGATGCAAACTCTCAGAGAAAAGGGTTCATACTCATGTTTCCCTACAAGGCTTGAAGTGCTCTTGGAGAACTTTCTGTGGGGTTAAACCCCACTATTGTGCAGATGAAGATTCTGAAACCCAGAAGGATGAAAAGACTTTGCCCAGGATCACACCGTTGGTGGTAAAAGCCAGTCCTTTGTGTCCTTGTGCTCTGCTGATTTGAGCTATGGTGGCACCTTATTAAAGAAACACAAGGACTTATTCTAATTTTTTAAAAAAGTATCCAGTCTGATTTTTAAAATTGCAGTTTGACCTTTGTCTTAAGAACCAAACAATAGTCAAAAACAGCTCATGTTACCTTGGAAAATAAAGGGGTTTAGCAGGAAATAGTTCCTTGAGGTCTACCACTGTAGTTTTCTTTTGGTGTCCTTTTTTACTCTTCAAAAAATTTTTTTAATTTAAAAAATGAAAGATATATAGTTATAGATATGTGGCTTGCCTTAATGTTATTTCTTTCAACAAAAAAAGTGTTTTTCTTTTGAGCCTGGTTTAAAAGGACATCTTTGCTCTATTTAAAAAATGCTTGACAGACAGTTTGAAAATGTTTTGTCAGAATACTCTGAAAAGTTGTTACAATCAGAATTGAATCATGCCCTCCTGCCTTTCTCCCCAGAGTTAATGGTGGATTTATTGTTGTTTTTGTTTTGTTTTTACCGTGTTACAAAAATTTGGCATCTTTCTAGCATTGTGAAAATGTCCCGTCATGACTGAAGCCTAGCCTATTATTAAAGTTGTCATTCACAAATAAGCTTGTCCCAAAGAAATGGGAATTAGCAAAGATTTTTTGACAGCAATTGGATTGTTGTGTTTCATGTTAGTCTAAATTTTCTTCTATTTTTGTCAGTTATGCTATAATCTGTTACCCTGATTACTGCTGCTCAGGGTGAGGGGAAAAGCATACTTTCTCAAATTCATACCTTACTTCAGCGATCATTTTTATTTGTTAGAAAGCAAAGCAATTTGTTTCTACATTCTAGCAAATGTGCTTTGAATTTGAAGTGGAAGCAGAGAGAAAAACTTTACTATAAAACCCTACTGTATGTTTTTAGTGTTACAGGTTTTAAAAATAATTTCATTTGTTTTTATAGTATATGTTTACTTAATTGAAAAGATAACGTTTTTTCTACGTCTGGAATTTCATTTTATTAATTTGGAAATTAGGTCACCATGATTTAAAGCTTCGTCAACCAAATGGAAGATCTCTGTGATCAGCAGATGAGTGCTTTCATTGTGTGTCCTGCCAGAGTTGAAGTTCTGCAGTGTGGACATTAATTTTAACTTTATATCCATGTTCAGGATTCTTAACTTAAAGCTTTATACTGGATAAAGGTCATTTTATAACTTAGAAAATGAACATTCAAAGAACATGTTTTACTTTGTTTATATGATTAAATAACTTATTTTATGTTAATTGAAAACAAATGGCCATGATTTTAAAGTTGCCTTTTAGTATTTGTGGTTGTCATTTGAAATTATCCATAACCCTTGCTTTTATTGAGTTTCAAACCCTTTTAAAAACAGCAGCTATGACTCCCCTCCTCTCCCCATTCCCTGTTTCAGACAAAAGACTGCATGTTGGCTAATGGCAAGCTGGATGCCGACTCAGAGGAGGAGGAGGAGGAAGAAGAGGAGGAGGAGGAGGAGGACTTGATGTGGAGGGCTCCGAAGGAGGAAGCCGAGTACGAGGACGACTTCCTGGAGTACGATCAGGAGCACATCAAGTTCATAGACAACATGCTCATGGGCTCGGGAGCTTTCGTGAAGAAGATTTCTCTCTCTCCCTTTTCAACCTCCGACTCTACGTACGAATGGAAGATGCCCAAGAAGTCCTCCCTGGGCAGCATGCCCTTTTCCTCGGACTTTGAGGACTTTGACTACAGCTCTTGGGATGCCATGTGCTATCTGGACCCCAGCAAAGCGGTGGAGGAGGACGACTTTGTGGTGGGCTTCTGGAACCCGTCAGAGGAGAACTGCGGCGTGGACACAGGCAAGCAGTCCATCTCCTACGACCTGCACAGTGAGCAGTGCATCGCCGACAAGAGCATCGCCGACTGCGTGGAGGCCCTGCTGGGCTGCTACCTGACCAGCTGCGGCGAGCGCGCCGCCCAGCTCTTCCTCTGTTCGCTCGGGCTGAAGGTGCTCCCAGTGATCAAGAGGACTGGTCGGGACAGGGGCCTGTGCCCTGCCCGGGAGAATCCCAGCAGCCAACAAAAGAGCTCCTCAGGGAGCTGCGCTGCGGCCAGCCCTCGTGCCTCGGCCTCGGCCTCGGCGTGGCGGGACCTCGAGTACGGCTGTCTGAAGATCCCGCCGCGCTGCATGTTTGACCATCCAGACGCAGACAGAACCCTGACTCACCTGATATCAGGGTTTGAAAATTTTGAGAAGAAAATCAACTATAGATTCAAGAATAAAGCCTACCTTCTGCAGGCCTTCACGCACGCCTCCTACCACTACAACACTATCACTGGTAAGGAGCCTGGCCGCACCCTGTCCCCGAAAAGGAGCCTGGGGTCCATCACATTGTTTGGGCCTTGTAAAAAACAGCCCCTGCCCTACAGTCCTGTGCTTAATGTGCATGGTCGGAGAGGAAGCAGAAGAAAACAGAAAGGATTCTTTATTTTCATCTTGTGGAGAGTACAAACTGCTTTGTAGCTTTGACAGCTGGGGATGTCCAGCCCTGTGTGCTCTCCTCGATGTCACTAGCCTTGCAGCCTTAGGGAAATCTGAGCCCTGCTGTTTTCTGTGCTTTCCCATCATATCTAGATACCTTTCTGATGCCCATTCAGGGCTGCTTTTGAGTCTTGATGTATGAATGTATTCTGCATGTGTTTTCAAGTCTTTCTCATTGTTCTTAGTAGACAAAATGGCCCCTCTCTTAGGGTCTAGGGTCTTTTAAAAAAATCTGACGATGGAAAGATTAAAGGAAGCGGTGTCATGGGGAGGTTGCATTGCACTTGCCCTGTTTCTGCCTTCACCAGCTTTTCACTGTCTGTTTTTCTCCTCCTTTATTGAATAGGCTCCTAATGCATTAGAGTAGAAAGGAGAACAGGTCATTAACATAAAA
This sequence comes from Glaucomys volans, assembly GCA_020662805.1. Taxonomy (NCBI): domain Eukaryota; kingdom Metazoa; phylum Chordata; class Mammalia; order Rodentia; family Sciuridae; genus Glaucomys; species Glaucomys volans. The sequence continues at coordinate 939,038 of JAJEJO010000231.1, forward strand.
ATCAGCTTCATCCTGGGAGACAAAATTCATATTTTGTTTTCTGTAGAAAATAGTAAATGCTTGAATCCAAAATTTTGTAGTTTTTAGCTCATATAGCCATGGTGTGTGGATTAAGATGATATGCAAAATAGAAAACCAAAATATGAAACATTCTCTGATTCTGGACCAGGAGGACTGATGTAGGTGGAGGAGTGATGCGTGACTCCACACTCCACTCTCCTGGGTCACAGGCTGGGTGCTAGCCTCATAGCCCTTGGCTCTTGACTCTGGCTGTTCTGGGACAAGTCATTTCGTGTCTCTCTGCTTGCATTTCCTTAGCTGGATTCCTCTCGCCACCGTGGAAGGCTGAGACGCTGGCTGGCACTGATATCTTCACATTTGGGCAGCCAGCCACCCCTGCCCAAGGGCTTTACTTTCTCAGTCTCTTGGTTTGTGTCAGATTCAGCATTCTAGTTCAAGTTGAGAGGAGGGTCTCCTTTTCCTGCCATCCTGTGGAGCACCCAGGGGAGGTGAAGAGTAGTGTCACTTAGCCACACTTTTGGAGTGTGACTGAGACACTGTGCAGTGAGGGCAGCAGTGCAGGTGTGGCAGGTGTGTGTCGGATCTGATTGTACTGAAGTGACAGTGTGTGGGGGAGACTTGAGGATGCCCAGCTCCTGCCTGGCCAGCAGGTGCCGAGAAGAGCACTGTTAGATGTGTCACCTGGCAAATGGGAAATTAGGTTTTTGGCCACTTGAAGATTTTATAACCCCTATTTATATATATAATACATTTCCTTTCAGTTGTTATTAAAGTTTAATTTTCAGAGGCTTTAGTGTGATATGATAAGTAATTTTCCCATTGAGGAAGATATGTAAATAGGGTCCGGGGTCGCAGCTCCCCCGTTACGTACTCAGAGGAGAGGGGATGTTGCTGCACACGCTGATGGTTCCGCCTTGGATCCTCGTGCAGATTGTTACCAGCGCTTAGAGTTCCTGGGAGATGCAATTCTGGACTACCTCATAACCAAGCACCTTTACGAAGACCCACGGCAGCACTCCCCAGGGGTCCTGACTGACCTGCGCTCCGCCCTGGTCAACAACACCATCTTCGCGTCGCTGGCTGTGAAGTATGACTACCACAAGTACTTCAAAGCTGTTTCTCCCGAGCTCTTCCACGTCATTGACGACTTTGTGCAGTTTCAGCTTGAGAAGAACGAGATGCAAGGGATGGACTCTGAGGTTAGTGCTGTTTAAAACGTGTCGGGTTCCCGTTGAAGACAGCCTTCCTACTAGCCGGCTCGGCTCGGGAATTTGAGCTCTAACTTAATTGCTGTGCAGAGGGACAGCTGACGGCTCGGGCTGCGCTCTCTGCCGGCTGCATGTTTTCGGGGAGAATGAGCAGTGACTTGGCTGGGGCCAGGCAGGCTTTGGACTTGACTGCCCACACTCTGGGTTGTGCAGTTGCCCAGGTGGAGAGGAGACGCTGGGATTTTCAGGCACTGTTAATCAGGCTCCCAGGTTCCTGCTTGCCAAAGCAGTGCCTCTCCCCCCTCCCCCAGAACAGGCTTAAGCCTTGGTGAAAGCTCAGCATGGTTTATTGTACCTTTTTTTCTTCTTAAAATGGATCTGAAATATTGGCTCATTTCTCAGGTAAGCATCACAAATATACATTTGGTTTTACTTGAATTGAGAAAAATCTCTTTTGAAAACTGAACTTATAAATTTTTAACCTTTGGGATTTGGGAGGCATCTACCATAGGTTCAGACAAAGGTCCTCTGGTGTTGGAGCTAATTCCCATGCATGCCCACTGGGACCTGGCCAGAGCTCTGTGGGAGGGATGCTGCTGCGGCCTTGCCAGGGCCTCTGCCCTCCAGGGTCGTCTCTGTGCCCAGGGCCCTGGGGAGCTCTCGTATTTCTTTGTCTTCCCGTTCTGGTCCTTTTGTTTTCTCACTGTGTAGGTTTCTTATAGAATCGAGGAATTTGTTCTTAACTCTGTAGCTGTCTTAATTGTTCTTGTTTTAATTTGTACTTTCTCTCTTTTCTAATTGCTCCAAACCAATATTGGGCTATCGTGAATTACTTTTTTTTTTTGAGAGAGAGAGAAAAAATGAATTGGGTTTTAAAGCCTAGCCCCCGGGCAAGCCTCAAGTGCTGTCCACACAGCTGCGCTCTGCAGGCAGGGAGGTCGTGGGCAGGGCTCCCCACGGGGCCTTCCTGCAGGGTCCAGGACTGAGGGCAGAGCCAGCCTGCAGGCCCGCGAGGTGAGCGCTGTCTCCTTAGGTTCCAGGGCCATCACTCCTCTCACTCTTGAGGAAGATGTTAGTTCAAAAGTTGAGGAATTCACTAAACTTAGGGTTATGCTGTTTTTTATGTCAGTGGGGCACGCTGGTTCTGCAAGGCTTTGTTCCTTCCTTGACTGCCCTTTGTTTGTGTAAACATGCATTGTAGAAGGTACAGCTCCTGGAAATGTCACGGCTGGCCTTCCCAGCTTGTTATTTGATCTTGAGGAAGAGTCAGTCTCTCTCTCTCTCTCTCTCTCTCTCTCTCTCTCTCTCTCTTCATTTCCTCGGCTATAAAAGGAGAGAATTTAACTTGTTCAGTTCTAAAATTCCTTTCTGTTTCAGAACAATGAGATATGAGCAATAGCATCTTGTTTTTCTGGTTGTCAGCATTTTAGGTTTGGGTAGCTAAGCTGTTTAGAAATTAACAGTGTCCTCTGTTTCTCTTTCACAGATAATTTGCATTTATTTTAGAAAAATTAGAAAATATAAACAAAAAGAAAATGAACTGCAGTTGCCTAATTATGTTTCCCCAGAAATAACTAATATTAACATTTTGGGATATATTATTACTAGTGTATATATAATCATAAACATATAAAACATAAAATGGAATGATGTATGGTGTTCTTTTCACTTAATATATTGTAGTTGACTTTCCATGTATTGATTGGCATTATAGTTTTCAATAGTGACATGTGAGTCAAATATGGTTAATTTTTGTTCCTTTATAGCTGAATAGTTAATATTTTTTAATTAGGACTTCAAACATGGGGGTGACAGGTATTCTTACATATCCAGTTTTGTTCTAAGAAAAATTCTTGAGGCAGAATTGCTGCAGCACAGAATTTTGAATTTTTGAAAGGCTTTTGATACATAGGTGAAATTTTATCCTATTAATTTGAATATGCTGTCAGGAACTCTGTTATAGTGAACATGTATTAAGTAGTTTAATGAAAAGAGAGCCTGGAGGGGAAAATCTTCCAGAAAAACAATCTCCCCAGAGCAGTGTCCCCCTCCCCCCACCCCAGTCCAGCACTGTCCTCGCTGGCCTCCTGCTTCAGCCTTGCAAGCCTGCAGGGGAGGGCTGTTTGAATGTGTGATTCTTTGATTATGAGTGACTCTGAAAAAGTTTTTGATATACTTATTGACCTCTAATTCTGTGTTAAACTTGTTTTTCTTTTAATTTAGAAGTAATCTTTTTCTCCTTTGCTGAGTGTAGATACTAATTGGGATGGGGATTTTCTCTTTTTTTAAGATTAAATGATGTTTGCAAAAAACCTGTCACAACACTGGAGGCAATCCATCGTGGTTGGCTTTGTCACAGGGTTAGAAACCCTGGCTGAGAAAGGAGACGCAGCGTCTGGCCTGACTCCACTGGCCTCTGTTCACACACTTTCTCTGTTGTAGCTCAGGAGATCGGAAGAGGATGAAGAAAAGGAAGAGGATATTGAGGTTCCAAAGGCCATGGGGGATATTTTTGAGTCGCTTGCTGGTGCCATTTATATGGATAGTGGGATGTCACTGGAGGTGGTGTGGCAGGTGTACTATCCTATGATGCGGCCACTAATAGGTATGGTTGGCGCTTTTTTGAAAGAAAAATAAAAATTAAAAATGTCTCAAGGGTATTACACACATAATTCTTTGATTTTGGTTACAGAAAAGTTTTCTGCAAATGTGCCCCGTTCCCCTGTTCGAGAACTGCTTGAAATGGAACCAGAAACTGCCAAATTCAGGTGAGCAAAACTGTGTGTGGAAAATAATTAAGTTCTCAAACTATCCTTAAGGAAGGATTGAAAGATCCCAGTGCTGTGGCATGCGGTATCCAGCTTTCGTCTGACTGACTGCTCTTTTTTTCCTCCTGTTTTTATAAAGCAAAGCTGCATTAAGGAGGACCGGCAGCGGGGCCTGGGGTCTGCCGTGGTGTGCAATAAGTCCTAAGGCGCATTTCCTGTGTGGGGTGTCAGCCATACCAGGACCCTCAGCTTGACAGGCATTTGAAATGCTGACGGACAATGATCATAAATACTTCTGACTGCTAATTCGGGCTGTTTGGGTTTTTTACAGCCCGGCTGAGAGGACTTACGATGGGAAGGTCAGAGTCACTGTGGAAGTAGTAGGCAAGGGGAAATTCAAGGGTGTCGGCCGCAGTTACAGGATCGCCAAATCTGCAGCAGCGAGAAGAGCCCTGCGAAGCCTCAAGGCAAACCAACCTCAGGTTCCCAACAGCTGAAACCCCTTTTTAAACTTAAAGACAACAACAACAAAAAAACACAATAAAACAGAATTAAGGGGAAAATATTTAAATGGAAAAGATGATTTAAAGTTGGTATTGAGTGGAATGAATTGAAGGCAGAATTTAAAGTTTGATAACAAGATAGATAACAGAATAAAACATTTAACATATGTATGAACTTTTTGGAACTAATTGTAGTTTTAGTTTTTGCGCAGACACAATCTTGTCTTCTTTCCTCACTTCTGCTTTGTTTAAATCACAAGAGTGCTTTAATGACATTTAGCAAGTGTTCGAATCATTATTGACAGTTTTTTGTTTGTCTGTTTGTTTGCGTTTGTTGGCTTTGCCTAGTGTTAGAAGGCCGTGGAGCTTAAACCTCAAACAGTCCCTAGAATTCCATAGCGTCCTGACACCCTGGGTTGGTGTGGTCGTGCCAGACCTGCGGGCATCGGTGCCCCGAGTGGAGCGTCGCAGTCCGCGAGAGGAAGGCACGCGGTGTTGTCTTTTCTTTCCATGTCATGTTGTGTAAGGTGGAGTTCCAGGCGCTGTTGCACTTGATGGTAAGGAATGGATTTGAATCAGCATTGGCTGTCATGTTGGTGAATCAAATTGAGTTTTCGGTGCCACGTGGTCCTGCATAAAAAAGGTTCTTGCCTTAAAATTAAAACCTTCGTGGGTATTCTTTAATTTCTGAACAAACCATTTCTATTCCCTTTGTTTGGTTGTGCGTTAGAGACTGATAGAGTCGTCCTTGCAGCTCCTAGTGTAGTTGTTAGCACAGGATTGCACTAGAGCTCCCGTCCCGTGTATACTGAAGACATTTTACAAACCAGAGCATGTAGTCTATGAATTTTTTTAACATCATAATAAAAATGAACTTTGGCTAAATATCCAGTTTTACTAAAAACCTCCTGCGAGGTCGTTCCACTGATGGAAGTGTCTGTGCAGATGGTTTTGCCCTGTAGGCTGTTGCTCTAACAAGAGGACCCTTAGACATATCACACCTACGTATGCTGCAGACCTCGTGATCCGGGGTGACTTGTTGAAGAAGCAGACAGAGCACCTGCTGTCTCCCTTCACCTGTGTCCCCTGCTGGCTTCCCAGCTTGGCGTGCACATGTCCCAGAGCTGTGCTGGCAGTGCCATGCGAGTGGAACGTTGGCAATGTCCTGCCGTGGCTTGGATACATTTGTGATTTAGGTCATCGATTTAGAGGAACTAGCTCATTATTTCCATCTTGGGGAAAAAAAGATTAGGCATTTGCCTAAGTTTCTTTAATTAGACTTGTAGGCACTCTTCACTTAAATACCTCAGTTCTTCTTTTCTTTTGCATGCATTTTTTCCCCTGTTTGGTGCTATGTTTATGTATTATGCTTGAAATTTTAATTTTTTTGCACTGTAACTATAATACCTCTTAATTTACCTTTTTAAAAGCTGTGGGTCAGTCTTGTGCTCCCACCAAAATACCAGTAGAGGTTGCTGCAATTTGCCCCGTTAATTATGCTTGAAGTTTAAGAAAGCTGAGCAGAGGTGTCTCGTGTTTGCCAGCATGTTGTTTTGAAGTTGATGCTTCGGGTAATGCTGCATTTATGTTTCAGATTACATTCGGTTTTTTCCCTGCACCATCCACTCGCAGAGAAGGACCTCTGCGGGGCACACGGCAGCCGTCAGCTCTGCTTCCTGAGCAGCCCCAGTGCGGGCTGCTGAGCTTCTCCAGTGTGTTTGTTGTTCTTGATCTTAAACTTAAGTTGAGATCTAAATTATTAAATGAATTTTTGAGCATAGTCTAGGTGACTGATTTTAAAAATACTTAATTCTGATTTGAAACCTTAGATGTCTATTTGATGTTTTAAAAAACAGTTATGTTAGATATCATGACAAGTTAAAACCACGTGATTCTTAAAAAGTGTAAAGTAACAGGTGAGGCTGGATATGAATCTTACTTGTGAGGTGATTCATGATCATATCACAGCTCGCTTGAAAATTTATAAACTACCTGGTGTCAGAAGCTTTGGGCTTTGCATTGAATCTAATGCATTTATCCCAGTGTTACGGGATTCTCTTGCCTCTTGCCCCCCAAGTCAGATTGTTTGTTATGATTCCTGGTGGGAGAAAATGCCTCCATGTATTTTGTACCTGTAAGAAGAATTTTTTTTGTGTTAAGACTAAAAAAGTTCAGACTTGGATATGATCAGGCCATACATTCTCAGGGGCACGAATTTCTTGCTACCAATCAAAATATTTTATCAACAGCAAACATTACTACTATTATTACTACCCCCCCCCTTTGGGAAAAAAAGAGCTGATATTACCAATTTGAAGCATTCTGTGATCCCCTGGTGCCGAGGTCTGAAGGTGAGCAGTGTTTGTTAGCGTGTGTAGTGGTGTGGACGCTGTGTGCTGCTGAGTTTAATGCTGTCAGGTCTCCCCAGTTTAGTTTGTTGAAATGTTTTGCATCTGTCAATTAAGAAAAAAGTCACTCTGTTGCCCCACTCGAGAACCGTGCGCGTCTTTTGCTCCCGCGACTGCAGCAGGGGCAGAACGAATCGGGCTGGTGAGTGGGGCTGTGCCGGCACAGGTAAAGGACGCCGAGGTGCCGCTGGAAAGCCCCTGCAGGCATCCTGGTGCGGGCTGGCTGGCTGGGACCGTCACTGCAAACGTCTCCCTTCTTTCATGACACACTTTTTGCAGTCCTGACTATGCTGCGTTTTGAAGAGCTTTTCCCCTCTGTTCTGTTTGTGCACAGATAAGCATTGCACTTGGTACATGCTTTACCTCATTTCAAGGAGAATATGCTTAACTGAGAGGAAAAAATGTGGTTTGGCCTTGCTGCTGTTTTGATTTGCTGAATTTGAAAAAGAATTATAATGCCTGCAATGTGTCATATACTTGCACAACTTATATAGGTCATTTTCGTCTGGGGCATTTTTACCATTTGTGAAAGTATTGCAGAGATTTGTTAACTGAACTCTTAATTATGTTTTAAAAATGTTTGTTACATTTCTTTTACATATGTGAAATGATTAAATTTAGAATGACCTCTAACAGTCCTGTAATTATCTCTTAAAATACTGCTATTTTTACTTTCTTAATAATAATAGCCTGTCCTCAGAAAGATTCAGATACCCTGCCTACACAGCAAGAGTCTCGAGACGACTTTGGTTCTGCGTCCAGCCTGTAATCGCAGTTACTCACCCAGCAGTCAGCTCTTCCTGTCGTTACCTGAAATCAGGCGGTGGCCGCAGAATACAGAGTAATCAAGACCCAGACCCACCACAGTTCACTCCTAAGGCCCTGTTGATTTAAAACTTTGTATCTTGCTTGGTTAGGGCATTGGATCCTTTCACGCAGAAGTGAAGCCAGCAAAGACTGGCGTCTTTATGTACCTGTGTCTGAGTCACATTCACGTCTGTAGCTGGTTTACAGTTGTCCGTGGAGGAGGAGCTCATGCCATGTGTACCACCCATGTGGTGTTTTTTTAATCACATCTAAATAGGTATATTTTTCCAGCCACTGATTGCTTTTCTGAAATTTAATTATTTCCAAATGAATTTCCTTATTTTATATTGTACATGAGAAGTTTTAAAGATATGTTTAAGACCAAGAGTAGTAAAATGATTTTAAAAGTTGTCGGAGGTGCCAGTAGCAATATCTAGGGAATTTGCATTGAGACCATTGTATTGTCCACTAACGGTGAAAATGATCTTTCAAAACTAACTTGTAAATATGTTTTAAATCATTGCTTGTTTTTTTTCTAGTCCATATTTGGACATCAACCACAGACAATTTAAACTTCGTAGATGCACCCAGAATTCACTGCAGCAGCAGGTTCTATCGCAAAAATGCAAGGGTGAGCAGGAAGAAAATCTCTGCCTCTTCTGCTGTAAATAGTAAAGGAAAATGACTAAAATCAAGTAATACTAATACATCATTTCATTGACAATAAAACCTTCACATCACATGCTGCAGCTGTTTTTTAAGGAACATGATGTAATTCTTTCATAATAATCATGCTGCAGAAATTTGCAGTCTGCACCTTATGGATCATAATTACCTTTTTTGTTTGTTTGTTTTTTGTTTTCTTTTGTAATAATTGTAGCCAAGTAAATCTCCAATAAAGTTATGGTCTGTTCACTTTGTGTCCTATTATCTTTTTCCTCTCCTGTTTTGACTGACTTCAGGTGGGTGGTAGCATTTAGATAGTGGTGGCAGAAATGGTGTTTAGAATCTTCAGTTCTGTGGTGAGTCGGGTGAGAGTGCGTATTTTAATATGAGGAAATCTTGTTCAGCAAATTCTGCTTTTTTCCTACCAGCAGAATTATATCGTTAAGTTGTCTTTCGTAAGACTTAACACAAGTGTGTTTTTCTGAAGTTGTCACCGTTGATTAACATGTTCCGGGTCCTGGATCATTGGTGATACGTTTGACACATTGCTATGTGAGCTCAGTTATTCTGAAGCAGAGTGGACAGAACGTTCAGCTTCCGGGTTTTTAGGACACAGTTCCCATATTAAGAAAGAATTCTGGCTCTTCAAGCTTTTGATTCAACCTTTTTTAAGTAAACTAAGCACTAAGGGGAATCACTTGGCTGTAGGAGGATGGTAGGCAGATATTTTTTAAAATGAGAAAAAATTTTTAGTCTCCCTTTTGTAAGTTTAAATTAATCCTTTCCTAATCCCTCCTGATGGCCCTAAACCAAAGGGGAAAAAGTCTGCGTATTTCAACCCTAAGGGACTTGGGAAGTGCCGCATCCCTGTGTGTGTTGGTGTTACTGCCCAGACTCCACTGGATAGTCCAGGCCAGGCCTCGTGGCCTCGTCCCCTTCCTACCAATGTTGACTGTCACCTCCAGAGAAAGCACAGTTTCCTTCTGTGGCTCCCAAGGCCAGCAGTAACTAGCAGCCGTGCCAAGGGATCACTTGGCAGATGGAGCTGTGAGTGGAAAGAATCAAAACAGAATCGGAAGTTTTGTGTATGCAGATCTGTGAGCACAGCAGCTTTCAGATGGAGGTGAACCCCAGGTCCCAGCCAGCGCAGCTGCGTGTAGACACAAGGAGCAGGTGGACCTGCAGGCCAGGAGAATGCTTCCTCCCCTCTCTCATTACCATTTCCAAGTGTACAGTCCAGTGGAACAAAGAAAGTTCTCTGTGTTGTGCAACCGCCAGCACAAATCATCCCATTACCTTACCTCAGGCTGACACTGAGCCCTCTTTGCACACGCCCCGCAGTTTCATTCTTTGTGCATTAATGTCCATTTTCCTTGTAGACAGAAAGTCAGACCTGTAGGTCCTTCTGTGTCTGGCTTACTCACTCCCTCTCGTGTCTTCAGGGTTGGTCCTCGTTGCCACGGGGTCAGCATTTGCCCATTGTGGCCAGTGCCCATCCCTGTGTGTCATTCCACACCTGTTGATGTGTTCTTTTGCTGTCGGACACTTGGGTCGCTTCCACCGCTTGGTCGGTGTTGTGAGTGATGGTGCTGGGGACCTGGTGTGTGCGCACCTGCCAAGTCGCTCTTCCAGGTCTGTCGAGTGTGATCAGAAGCGTGGACTTGTGGTCACAGGGTGAATCCGTTTCTTCCTTGGAGAAGCAGCCGTGTTGTTTTCCGTACATTCCCAATAGCTACGTGTCAGGATTCGAGTTTCTTCTTCATGTCCTCGTTAACACTTGGTTGTTTTTGTGGATTTTGGTAATAGCCAGCCTAGTAGGTGTTAGGTGGCATCTTACTGTGATTTTGATTTGCATTTCCCTTACGATGAGGGATGGTGAGCATCTTTCCATTTTCAAATGTGCTTATTGGCCATTCGTTTATCTTCTTTGGAGAAATGTTTATGTAATTTCTTTACTTGTTTTTTGAATTGGTGTCATTTTTGGATGAGTTTCAGGAGTTCTTTACATATATATTTTTCTGTATATGTTTAATACTCCAAATATTAAACTCTTATCAGATATGTGATTTGCAAATATTTTCTCCCATTATTTGGTAGCTTTTTACTAACTTGAAAATGGCCTTTGATGCACAAAGATTTTGAATTTTGATAAAACCCAACTTATCATTTTGTTTTTTCTTTGCTTGTGCTTTTGATGTCCTATCTGAGAAATCATTGCCAAAATTAGTGTCACTGTTTCTTCTAAGAGTTATGGTTTTAGCTCTTCCGTTGACACTTGGAGATTATTCTTACGTGTGCTGTAAGGAAAGGGGCCCACTTCGTTCTTTTGCATATGAATATCCAGCTTTTCCAGCCCCGTTTTTTGAACCTTTTACCTTCATCGTGCTGGGTTGCTGTGCCACCAGCAGTCCCTCAGCCCCCCAGCTGCCCAGTCCAGAAGCTTCCCCAGCACGCTCCATGGTTCCCGCCCTTCCCGCCTATTCTGCTTCCTGCCAGTCCACAGTGAACCCCGTTGATCTGGCCTCCTGAACACAACCCCATCACATTTCCACTGCACCCCACGGTGGAAACCCCCGTGGCCTTCACCTGGGTCGTGCACCTCTTCCTGCCTGGGCTTTCTGCTTGCACGCTTTGCCTCTCAGCCTGTTTTTCACTCTGTAGTCAGAGTGCTGTGTTTAAAACAGACATCCCAATAGACCTAGGCTCCTCACGGCCTCAACAGTCCCATCCAGGACAGCCAGCCTCCTCCCTCCACCCAGAGGCTGTGGGCATATCCTGGTGTGGACAGCTCATCCTGGTATAGAGCTGGTGGCAGGTGTTGCAGGCACTCCTCCTGCGTCTGAGGCCTGCTTGCCGACCTGTGGCCTTGGGCAAGTTGCTGCACCGTCTGGGCCTGCTGCTTTCTACAGGGGGGGTGGTACTCACGACTGGACCCTGGAAGGCAGTGGTGAGCACCAGGAGTGCAGGGACACAGCCTTTGGTGGAAAGGTCTTAGTCTGGCTGTTTCCTGAGGTTCAGGCCCCCCACGCCCCTCCCATCTCAGACAGGATAGCCCATGTTTAATGTAAGGTGACCCACCACACTCAGCTGTCCCATGCCTCCCATGGCGTGGCGCCATCTTGGCCTCCTCCAAGCGTGCGGTAGTTCCAGCACCCAGCACTGGCTCGAATTGGAGAAAAACGTTGGGTTGTCTACCCCATTTATCTGAACCCAACGGTAAAACAAGGAACCTTACGTTACTATGGACCAAAAATCATTTGTTTTTCCATTTGCCTCTGTGGCCCCCATGCCAGCCATTTACCTTCCGCCAGCAGTTACCTTGGGCGTTCCAGATATTCTAACGCCTGCATACAGATTCCTTAGGATGAAAACATTGTGGACTATTTCAGAACTGCCTTTTTTCCTTACAATTGAAGCGAAGCACTGACATGAAGTGCACTGATCTTCAGAATGCAGCCCAAATGTCTACACGTGTGTAAATGCAGGGTTATGGTGTGCGTGTGAGGTGTCTCCCAAAAGCTCCTGTGTTGATGCAGGAATGATCAGAGGTGCAATAATTAGATCATGAGAGCTGTAACCGCCTCAGTCCTTCCTGGTCTGACTGACTAGGGGGTAACTGCAGGCAGGTGGGCCTGGCTGGAGGAGGTGGGTCCAGGGTGAGCCCCGCAGGGTGCACCTTCCTGGTTCCCTGCCCTGCCTCCTGCTTCCTGGCCTCTTGAGCTGACAGCTGTCTTTGACAGGGCCGGTCCCCAAGATGTGCCTCCTCCCACAGGGCCCAGAGCAGTGGAGCCTGCTGTCTCTGGACTGAGACTGCTGAAACCGTGAGCCCAAATAAATGTTGCCTTCTGTAAGTTCTTGGTGTTTTGGTCGCAGCAACTTAAAAGCTGGCCTGAATACAAGGACACGCGTGCACACGTGTGTCCCCGTGGGGGGAGGCTGCCTATTTGTCTGCACATGCACACACTTGTAGCGTCTGAGGCACTGCGCTTGTTTAGCCTGCTCCTGATACTTGTGTCGTTACTGGTTTATGTTGTTAGAAACAAGGGCACGATTAATATCCTCTCGCTGCTTCGTGTGTACCCAAGGACACGACATGTCTTGGCCACTAGGATGGCTTTCTAAAAAAATTCTTTTTAATTTGTTATTCGTGACAGTAGAATGCACTTTGATACATCATATATAATGGAGTATTATTTCTCATTTTTCTGGTTTTACATGATGTAGTCCTATAGTTACTTATGCACACAGGTAATAATGTCTGATTCATTCTACTCTCCTTCCTATCCCTGTTTCCCCTCCCCTCCCTTCAATCTCCTCTACCTAATTTAAAATAACTCTGTTCTTCCCTAACCTCCCCTCATCATGAATTAGCATCTGAAATCAAAGAAAACATTCGGCTTTAGGTTTTTCGGGATTGGCTTATTTCACTTAGCATGATATTCTCCAGCTCCACCCATTTACCAGCAAATGCCATAATTTCATTCTTTATGGCTGAGTAATATTCCATTGTGTATACATACCATGTTTTTTTTTTTCATGCATGCATTCATCTGTTGAAAGGCACCTAGGTTGGTTCCATAGTTTAGCTGAATTGAGCTACTGTAAACGTTGATGTGGCTGCAAGACTGTAATATGGGTATAAACCAAGGAGTGGGATAGCTGAGTGAAATGGTGGTTCCATTCCAAGTTTTCTGAGGAATCTCCATGCCGCTTTCCATAATGGCTGCCCCACTTTGCATTCCCACCAACAATGTGTGAGTGTACCTAGAATCAATGAATGGAATGGATTCAAACTAAAAAGCTTCTCAGCAAAGGTAGAAATCAATAACATGAAGAGTGAGCCTACAGAGTGGGAGAAAATCTTTACCACACACACCTCGGCTAGAGCATTACTCTCCAGGGTGTATAAAGAACTCAGAAAACTTAACACCCAAAAAACAAATAACCCAATCACTAAATGGGCTAAGGAACTGAACAGTCATTCATAGAAGAAGAAATACAATCAATCGACAAATATAAGAAAAAATGTTCAGTATCTTTAGCAATTAGAGAAATGCAAATCAAAACTACGATTTCATGTCACCCCAGTCAGAATGGCAATTATCAAGAATACTAAGGTAGCTTTCTAATTCCAAAATCCCCAGGTACTGAAGTCGACTTTTTTGGAACATGTTGACATAAAGCCTGGCCCAACCTGATCCGCGCCTGCCTGTTCAGCCACTGTCCCGCCCAGTGTCTGCTCCCAGACGTCCAGCAGGCATGCTGGCCCGCGTGTTCAGCAACACCTGAGAGGCCGCGGATTGCCATTCGTAAATCCTGGATTAGAAAACATGTTGGCCTCCAGTCCCCAAAGATTTCCAGTAAGGACCCGGGGACCCCAATTCTGTTAGCCAAGAGCTCCTGGGCTGAAGCGCAGGGTCAGGTCTGGCTAGATGTCGGACCCGTTTTGTGCCATTTACTCCTCAGTCCAGTTACGAAAATGGTTACTTGGGAGGGAAGTGGGTCACAGGTGCAGAAGGCTCTGGAGCCAGACCATCTGCCCTCCAGCACAGATGGCTTTTCAGGGTCTCTGGCCTGTCCCCACTTCTCGCCCTCACGCTTACAGTGAGAGCAATGAGCTGTCGGGGCTAAATGCCTTCCCATGGGGTGCTGGATGCGGTGCCTGGTGGAACTCAGCCTTCCCCAGGGCTGACATCTCTAGCCTTCCTCTCGGCTGGGCAGGCGGGAATGGACAGCCAGCTGCTGGGGACAGGAAGTCAGACCAGGTCTGACCAGGCACCCGAAACAAGGCCTGTCTGCCTGTGTGACCCTTGTGTGTTGGGATCAAGGTGCGCACACAGGGAGGCTTCTTCATGGGGGACGTTTCCATGGAGAGGAGAGCGGACGAGAGGCGGTTGCAGAACACTGTGGCCCCACATATAACTTGGACCTTTATCTTCCAAAGGAGGTCCTAGGTCACTTGTGAGAACCAGAGTTAGAACCTCCCTCCCTCTTACGTAGCTCACGTCAGCCTGCGTTAGGGACACGCCCAGTGGACATGGCCCAGTGGCCATGGGAAGGCTTGTGCACCAGACCAGTCCCTGGAAGATGAGCCACCTGCACCTCACTTGAAACCCCGCTCAGCCTGACGCCAAGACACAGGTGTTGGTCTTGACCTTTGCACTCCCCTCCTGCTTTGCTGTCCCTCTGTTTTGAAGGCAGAGTCCCCCAAAGCCACATCTGTCATGCTGGGAGGTGTCATCCTAATAGGTCTGAGACTGAGGAGGCTCCTCCCAGCATCCTGTTGGGGAGCAGGTGACGTGGGAAGGTTTGGAGCCTTTTCCTTCTGAGTGAGGGACTCTGGCTTCGGCTGCAGAGTGTGTTCTTCCTGCACACGCGCGTGCAGAAGTGTGACCGAGGGGCCTTTTCCCCCCGCAAAGCGAGCGGGAGGCTTGCGGAGCTTGGTGAGCTCCTCGGGCCTCCCTGGCGGGACTGGGTGTGGTGCTTGGTGGGTGTCGGACAGAATCTAGTGAGGCAGTGCAGGTGACGGGGAGTCCAGGTGACAGGCAGTCCAGGTGATGGGGCATCCAGGTGACGAGGCAGTCCAGGTGACGGGAATCCAGGTGA
>JAJEJO010000231.1:954034-965659 GCA_020662805.1 Glaucomys volans
GGGAGTCCAGGTGATAGGGAATCCAGGTGACAGGGAGTCCAGGTGACAGGGAGTCCAGGTGACGAGGCAGTCCAGGTGACGAGGCAGTCCAGGTGACAGGGAGTCCAGGTGACGGGCAATGCTGCTGAAACGCTGTTCCCCTCTTGCTCTTTCTTCTGACTGTTTAAGGGGTGAGTCGGGGAGCTTGCTAACATCCACGTTCCCTGCGTTTGTTCGTTTTAGTGCTGGGCCTACACCCAGGGGTGCTCTAGCGCTGAGCTACAGCCCCAGCCCTGATTTTTGTTTTGAGACAGAGTCTTGCTAAAGTGCTCAAACTTGTGATCCTCCCTCCTCAGACTCCCAAGTCGCTGGCATTAGAGGTGTGTCACCATGGGCCCGGCTAGCCAGACACGCAGTGTTTATTTGGTTTTGAACACGGCCTTTCCCTTACTTTCCTCCCTGCCTGAATCTACCCTGCGGGCTGGAGATCTGAGTAGATTCCAGGAGCATCAACAGATGGAATAAAGAAGAAAACAAAAAGTGTCCTTGGTTACCTGTTTGGGCAGTGATGCTAACTGAAATGAAAGAGAATTCTTAGCCGGACTCCTCAGGCCCTTTATTATGCTGCGCACAGTAGGACTCAGCTACATTTCCCAAACTCACCCGGCCAGACACCTTCAGAGTGTTCTCACCTGGTGCCGTCCTGAGCAACCCCTATGACACGCTCTACGAGGGCAGCCGGGCATTCGGTGTGCCACTCGCCGATGGCACGTGGGAACCTCGCCTGACCGTAGTCACACCTGGAGGTGGCCACTGTTCCTGACGGGAGGCCTCTAGCCCCTGGGTCACTTTGGTTCCTCATTCGTGGTGGCTGAGGCCAGGTCTTGAGGTCCTGGGTCAACGTGGCTTGTAACTAGTGACCGCAAAGTGAAGCTCCACTGAAATGGGTGTTTTAGTTGAAACTCGATTCAGGAAACACAGCCCTCCGTCAGTCCAGAGAGCACGGTCCCTGCAGCCCCGCTCCCTCAGGCCAGCCCGTGCCCGCCTGGGGGAGGGGAGGCGCCTTCCCAGCAGAGCCAGCCCTGCAGCTTCTGGGGAGCCCTGCCTCCATGCTGTCTCCGGCCTTCGACTCCCCAGCGCCGCCCCCCGGCCCTGGGTGCCTCCCCACACCCAGTCCAACCTTAGCCCCAGCCCGCTGACCACACTGCGGGCTCTCAGCCTGCTCAACTCAGCTCTCCTCCGACTGCCACCGTCCTCACACGTTGGAGCCACCAGGTTCCAAAGGACGTGTCGCAGCCACACATGTTCCTGGTCCCTAAGGCAGCTAGACTGTAGCAGGAGTGTCATCAACATCAGTCTCACCACTCTGCTGTCCTCCATCTGCTCTGACCATGTGATTCCTGGGGACCTGGAGTGGCAGGGCTACCAGCCAAACGGGACAATTCTTCAAATTAAAAAAAAAAGAAAAAAGAGGAGCAGGAGCCGGTGTCTCCTGAGTACTGGTGTGTGGCAGTCCGGGGGAACGCTGAGCCTCCTGGCCAGTCTGACACAGGGAGAATCCTCCAGAAAGCCTGCATCTTTCCTGAAGAGCTGGTTCTAATGGATGTGTCCCCTTTTTGCTTTGATAGCATAATGGTTTAGATATGAGGTGTCCCCCAGAAGCTCGTGTGTGCACAATGCAAGGATTCCCACAGGTGAAATGATCAGATTATGAGAGCAGTGACCTAACCGGACAACCGAGCCACTGATGGAATGGATTGACTGGGCGCTCACTGAGGGCAGGTGGGTGTGGCTGGAGGAACAGGTCCGTGGCGGGGGACGGGCCTCGGGGTTTCTATTTTGCTCTCGGTGAGCAGAGCTCTCTGCTTCCTGTTGCCATGTCCTGAGCTCCCTTCCTCCTCCATGCCCTTCCACCATGATGTGCTGCCTCACCTCCAGCCCAGAGCTATGGAGTTGGCCAACCATGGACTGAACCGCTGAAACCATGAGCCAAAATCAGCTTTTCCTCCTCTGCCTTGTCCTTGTCTGGTCCTTCGGTCAAGCGAGGGAAGCCACTGAAACAGGCTGCCAGGCACCTCTCCCTCCATCTCCGTGGGGCCAGAGCAGTGCATTGGGTGACGTCCCTCGTTACAGGCAGTTTCATCCCCAGGAGGAGGACAGGCCACACCAAGTCAGCAGGCGGAGCGTAGTCAGCAGAGCGCCTACAAGTGTGGCCTCTCATTTCCCCTCGGGCTTGTTCCCCTGACTTCCATCCTACCCTGTGAGCCTCTGCACTGTCTTGTCTGTGCCTGGATCCTCTGGGGACTGGTACTGGTCACAATCACTCAGACAGACAGAGGAGGCTCCAGCCAGCCTCTGCGCCCATCTAGGCATCTGGAGTGTCCAACACGCCCCAGGACAGTGGACTTACCCCAGGACAGTGCCCGGGTGCTGGAGGGTGCTGGTCAGTGGGGCCTGGGGACCTGCTCCTGGGAGCACTGGCCTGCTGCTCTGGCCAGGCCTTGGCTGCTCGCGGCTCAGTCTCCTCATCTAGAATGGAGCTGGCCCAGGGACCTGCCCACAGTGGATGAGACTCAGAGCCCCAGGGCCCTGACTCATGAATGACAGGAATGGGGACGCAAATCTCAGCTGGGCAGGACTGTAGGTGCCTGAAGCCGGGTGTGTGTTCTTGCTCTTCTGCCAAACCCGCCAATCCTCCATCCACTCATGACTCAGTTCAGTGCCCAATACCGTCAGCCCTCTTCCCACTGTGGGGTCAGTGGGATTCAGTGTAATGGACACAGATGCTTAAGTTCCAGCAGAGTGGGAAGGGATGGGGAGACAGACCTTAATCAAGAAAAACCCATCACTTTCAGAGAATGATCTCTACTATGGAGGCAATAAAACTTGCAGCCAAATTTAAATAATAACAGTAGATAACAGCCTCAAGAGCTTTCTGTAGTAAGCGCTTGGCCTTTCTTCGTGTAAGTAGGTACTCCTGCCTTTTCCATTCTGCAGAGGAGTAAAGGTATGAATTGTGGGCCCCCGTTTAGGGGCATTAGCGTGGAAACAATCGTGCATAACTGAATTTCAATCCTGTTTCAGCTTTGATAAGGAAGGACCCACCAGGGCACAGAGAAGGTGGCTGGAATATTGAGGAGACATTCACAGAAGGGGTGAGACTTCCGCTGGATTTTGAGGAACAAGTAGGAGTTCTTACGGAGCATCTTACCCTGTAGTCATTGGTGAGTGGTACAGTGGACCTTCATGGTCTCTTTAGTAAGCTGCATTATTCTTTAAGTGGTGGATCTGGGGAAGTTCCTAAGATGTCATTCATGGTCTTTAAGCATATCATAAAGCCCTGAATATTTTTGAGAAATTATTTAAGGCATGTATGGGATCACTATAAATCTTCAAAATTAACTCACACATTTTAGCCCCGAGTTACAGTTTCAGTGTGGATAATGACATCCCTGCAAACCTGAGTTCGGCTGTGTTTTTCCAGAGTGTAGTTTAAAACTATTTTCTTAAGCAGATCATTTTCCCTCTTGGAGTCTCGGATTCCTCAAATGTCAGATGGTGTTTGGTCACACCAGGGAGTCACAACACGATCAGAACTCAGGGGAGGCCTGGACATCTGCTTTCAGAGACGTCTCCCTGAGGAGTCTAACACGTAGCCCAGGAGGGGGACTGTGGAGGGAACAGGCCCCCAGCTGTGTGCTGTGGTCACCTCCATGGCCAGGGGAAGGGCTGTGGGGATGTCTGCTGCTCCCTCTTCTGTCCACACCAGCAGAGCTGACCCCAGCTTACCTGTCTGTATATTGGGAGAAATAGTCTGCCACCAAAAATCAATGTTTGGAAACCACTGGAGTGCTGGGGCGTCACTCAGCCAGAGAGAGCTTGCCAAGTGCACTAGAAGCCCAGGGTTCCGTCCCCAGCCGGAAAAGAGAAGGAAATCACTGGACTGGTGCCCCTTAGGACCGCCTCTCTATGCATGGCTCTTGGTCCCCCAGGTCTGGATCTTGGTGCATTTCTGCATTCTGCACGGCAGCCCCTGCATTCCAGCCGCCACCTGCCCTGGGTAGGTGAGCCGCCCTGGAGGAGCACGTTACAATGGGGTCTTTGAGCTCCTCCTGGTGAATTATGGTGGGGCGCCCTGGTGAAGGCTAGAAGGTATTTGAGGTCCTTCAGGATCAAATGTGAGATATTACTAAAACGAGACTCCATTTAATAGGGGATAAATCTTGATATTGTAAGTTTAATATAGTTCGATGGCTGTAAATCTAGTGAATCTACTGTAGGAATTTGCCGTGTGTTGTAGTTATGAAATATTTAGCCAGGTGTTTTTAAAGGTTTGGCTTTTCTCCTAAGGTGCTAATGTTTATGGGCTTAACAAGAGAGTTTCTTGCTGGTGCCAAGTGTGCTGCTGTACTGGGCCTTTCAAAAAAGAATGTACTGATGTTATGAGGAAGCTCTTAGCTAACGCAGTGATAGCCAGATCATGAAGCAGGTTGAGCAGACAAACATCTTCTAAGATGAGAAAAAGATCAGGTAAAAGCAGCAAAGCAAGCTTGCATTTGATGCCTGTCAGTATTTGAAAGAAGTTCACCCGCAGGGTTGAGAAGGGGCCACGTGTGAATGTGGCCTATTTGGTGACCAGGGGCCCTGGCTTTGTTCCTGGCCATGTGCATTTGTCTTCTGTTGCCGGGTAACAAGCCACCGTGTTTAACAGCCCAAATCCCACGTTCATCGTCTCGCTGTGGCTCAGAGTCGGCACAGCTTGGCTCAGGTCAGTCCACGGGGAAAATCCCCATTTCCTAACGCAGTCTACTGATTAGGACCTTAATCACATCTGCAAACCCCCTTCACCTTTGCTACATCAAACAATCCTTCCTATTTCCAGGCCCCACCCACACGCTGGTGGGTGTCAGCAAGGCCTGCACATAAGGGAGCCGGGGTGGGGCCTGCCACATCGCCCAGTGACCTTAACCTCTTTGAGCTTCTCCTTTGACAGCTGTCACACGAGGATGGTAATCCCTGCCTGTCCTGGGGGGCTGTCATCAGCCTTGATGAGGCAAAGGGGTAGAGAGCTGGCACTCCGAGGGGAAGCCCCTGTTGTGGTCTGCAACGTGCCTGGGCAGGCAGGAAATGCCTGGATGAAAGAATAAGGGATTGTCCCCAGGGTGCCTCTGCTTCCGCCTCGAGGTACCAGCAGATACAACTGGATGTAAAAAACATTAAAAAATGAAGACGCCACGGACAGATCCTTCATTTCTTCCCTTCACTCCGAGTGAGCGCCCAGTGAGTGGGCGCTGAGATCGCTCCCAGCTCACCTTTCATGGTGGTGGCCTTTCCAACCCCATCCTCAGTAATGACCATGGACATCTTTTTGGATCAGGAATAGATGCGCTGCCCATTTTTTTTCTCTAATTTCCGCCCGTGCATCCTCCCGGATCAGGAAGGTGCTGCGGTTCACCATGAGTGCCCGTCAGGGCCGTGAGTCTGGGTCCTCCCTCCCTCCTGCCTCTCCTCGCCCTCCCCTTCCGTCCCCATTTCACCATCCGTGTGGACCCCGTGGCAGACAGATAGGGAGCGTCGATCTTTTGAACAGACGCTGCGGGTCGCGGGTCGCGGGTCAGCTGTTGGTCCAGCGGTTTCTGGAGCACAGATACCCGCTTGTGCCGCAGCAGCAAGGCCTCCGTGGCCCTGCCCTAATCACAAACGCAGGGAAGTGCAGGGAAAATCCATCTTATTTAAAAGTGTTTTAGTGTCAGCAAACGTGTCGCGTTGCCATTAAGAAAGTCTCCGCGAAGGACACGTTCTACTTGAGGTTTTTAATTTGTTTGAAGTATTTTGCTAAAACAGAATTATGTTGGAGTTTATATAAAAGTAGAGAATGACATGAAAAGTTTTAACTTAAGCAGCAAAATATAGAGGCTAATCTTATTTAAAAGTAATATGTATGTCTTGATTGAGTGCCCAGATACGCTCAGCTGGGACTTTTTAGTGGAATCGGGTCTAAGCTGTTACACTGAGTTATACTGAGAAGGTTTTCCTGAGCTTATATTGCCAGACCTGAAATACTCCTGGGCTGCATTTAATAAAGAAACGAAAGTCTTGAGTAAGGGGGATATGATTTTTTATGACAGAAGGAATGCAAATAACTTTTAGTCTCATTGCCTTGACCGGGTTTGGTTTGATTTGATGGAGTTTAATAATGACTTATAACCTGTGCTGACAATGTGCAGGCCCGCACAACGTCATTTAACTCATTTATTCTGCTTGCTGTAAAAACAAAGAGATGGCAAATAAATATAGGGAACGTTCATTGTTTGTCAGAGGGCCCAAGCCAAGAGTTTTCAGTGACCTTTTAAAATATAGTCCCAGGCTAGTACTTAAATGTCTGTCACTCAGCGCACACACTTGCACGCTCTGGCCTTTTAACCCACGCAGCTTGTGTTTTTCTCTTGCAAATGGGCGTATGAATTTCCAATCAGCTGCAGCGATTTAGGCTTTTGCATCGGAGGATTACTGTAAATTGCAGCCTGACAATTACAATACACAGGGCACTGCGAGTTATTAATGGGCTCGCCCACTGATGGCCTTTCAATGCAACCTCAGACCCGCTGAGCCGCAGCCTAATTGGATCCAGGGGTGGAGGCCCCTGCGGATGAGGCGGCGGGGAGCTGGGCTCCCCGGGACCCGCCTCTGGCAGAGGAAGATATCAATTGATTATGTATGGCTCCCGTCCGCCATGTCGGATCTCCACTCTCCTCCTCCTTAATGACTTGTATTGGCTTAGGGAGCTGTGCGCTATTTGACAGCGTCAAGCTCAGCTGACAAAGACCAGCAGGTGACTTAACTGAGGACTTGTATTGCAAGAGACTTTGTGCAAGACAGAGCCGCAGTCCAGCAGACACAAAAGAGGCCTGTTAAAAAAAAAAAAAAAGAAAATCTGCAGGCGTTCTAGAAGGAGACCCAGACCAGACCTGGGGTTAGCTACTTGACTTTCATTTAGTTTACACTTTTTCACCCCTTCAGTGGTGGGATCAGGAGGGAGACCCCCTCTCTTACCTCCCCTGCCCCTGGAAATGCTGCAGCCGTCTCTCCTCTCTTGGGTTTCAATATTTATCTTGAGGGATGAATTATGTCCAGGCATAAATTATGTTTGACACATCTTGATGCTGGGGGGGAAAAATTAAATTCTTCACTGCTCTCAAAAACATTCCGCAGAACATATCACGCTCGGAGTGCATCCTGAGAGAACCAAGCGTGCTGTTTAGTTTTACAAAATTAAATGGACGGCCTGTCTGAAGCGTCAGAGGTTTGGCGGATAATGATCAGTGAGTGAATGAATGAAAAATAAAGATGACGGCTGATAGGATCTCAGACTCGGAGCCCCGGGAAGACGGAGGGCTAAGCTGGGTCCAGCCAGAGTGCCCCACTGCTCGGGTGGGTTAGAAACTCTTCTGAGGAGGAGGCCATTGTATGGGGGAGGATTGAGCAGGCTGCAGGCGTAGTCCCACCCAGGTGGTTGGGCAGCCAGTGCATGCTGGGACCCCCGATGTGCACTCTGTGCCCAGGCCCAGAGGCACTGTGTCCACCTTCTTGGGCACTAGATGGACGGTCCAGCCTGACCTAACACCTGGGACCTCCATGTGCTCTCCCACACCCTCAGCTGCCCCTCTGCACCCCACACTTCTGCCTCACCCACCTTTCCCCATTGTCCACATATGCCACGGATTCCCATGCCTCTGGCTGTAAGCCCACGCTGCTCGGTCCGCCTGAAGGTCCCTGCCTCTTCCTCCCTTGTCTTGCAAGCTTCTGATCCAGTTTAGTCACCTCCTCCAGGAAGCTTTCCAGGTCCCCCTCTCCTTTCCTTAGACATGGTGATTCCAGAGCCAGCACTACTGTCCGCAAATGGAAAAAGAATTACTTGGACGTCCAGAATGACCAGTCAGAACACTGCGTCCCAAGGCAAATCCCAAGGATGTCCCACAGTTTGAGGGGAGGGAGTGAATTCTGGAGGAGGTGGAGAGGCAGAATCAGGGGTCGCCTTGACAGGGAGGGGGAGCTGGGGCCGTGGCAGGGGCTGGCTGTTCCAGGAGGCACTGAGGGAAGTCCACCGGGCACCAGGGCCGGGAATGTCACCAAGGACTGCTGGTCTGGAGGGACGACACAGTTGGCAAACTCCGGGGTCCGATCAGCTTCATAGCCCTGCCTGGTTCCCAGGTTATGAACAGGGTGGCCGAGGCCTTGGACCCCTCAAATGAGCAAACCCACCATGATCCTGGCTCCAACCTCAGAAAAGCCAGCTCCTGTGCCTGTCTGGCCCAGTCCAGCGCTGGAGGCCATGCCTGCTCTGAGGCCATGCCTTCTGGGCTCCTCATGGAGATGGGCTGCGGCCTCGGTTCACCTGCCGTGCTCGGTCAGTCAATGGACATCCTGGAGCCCAGGGCGAGCTGCTGGGGGCGGTGCTGGGCCAGATTCCTCTCTGCATTGCCCTGGGCAGCCACAGCCTGTGGGATGGAAGAGAGCAAACCGCACGCAGGCCTCCATCCCAAGGAACCGTCTTCACCCACAGCTTGGAGAAGTGGGGTTGTTCTGATTCATTTTCATTTTGCTTTTGATTTTTTTAAAATAGGAACGTGGACCCCTTTCGTGATTATTTGCCTGTCAGGATCTCTTCTAAGGAAGCTCGGCATGCCAATTCGGGTTATCTTGTTGGCTGGCAAACCCCCTCCGGTGGCTGCGCTGGGTGGGGTTGGCGGTTCCTGCCAGGGAGGTGACCCCAGTCCAGTTTGGGAGGTGACGCACACCAGGAAACAGCCGCACAGCAGGGAGAAATGCATCTGAGACCGTGGAGAGGAGCTCTGGAAGGTTCTATCAAAGGGAAGGGAGGCGGGGCTCTTGTGGACAGACCTCCAGCAAAGCCTGGGGTCTGGAGGGAGCGTTGGGGATGGCATGGGGGCTTCTGGTCACTTCTGGGAGGAAGGAGAAGGTGAGGACTCTGGTCAGGTGCTGCAGGAATGTTCTGTGGCACAGGACTGTCCAAGTCCTCTTTGATGAAGTCCACACCTTCAGCCCTGCCGCCGGGCCCCAGCCTGGGGCCCACACAGTCGGCCTCAGTTTCCTCTGCGATTCTGCATCTCCTCCAGACTCAGGCCCCACTCTCATTTGGATCCAGAGGCTTGTGTGTTGAAGACCAGCGTGATACAGGGAAGTGGAGGAATCCTAGGAGGTGCGGCCCCTGCAGGAAGTAGGGCGCTGGGGGCGTGTTCTTGAAGGGTGAATCTCACAGGGGCCCCTTTCTCTCTGGCTCCCAATCCCTTTCTTTCTGTTTCCCGGCCACCAGGAGGGGAACAGCTGTCCTCCACCACTTACTCCCCACCCTGAAGTGCTGCCTCACCAGAGGCCCAAAGTGACAGGCTGAGAGATCGCAGACCCAAACCTCTGAAACCATGAGCCACAGTAAATCTTTCCTCCTTTAAGTTGATTTTCTCAGGTGTTTAGTCACAGCAATGGAAAACTGACTAACACAGGCTGCCTTCTCCTCCTCCTTCAGGAATGGTTCTTCCCCCCACTATTTGTGCAGACTCTGCCCTTCCTAGGCCTTTCACAGTCCTACCTGGTTTTTCCATCTTCTTCCTCTCTTTCCTTCCATTCCTGTCCTGGGCAATGACCAGAATTTTTGCACAGAAGAATGGCTCAGAGCGCACCAAGCCCCCTGCCCACCCAGACAGCCCCCTCCACTCCCCTTCCTCCATGCACACTCCCCCGCCCACTTCCTTGCTCAGCGTCTCGGCTGGCCACCACGGCTGTCACCTGGCTGCGTCTCTTTCCTCACGTCATCTCTCTGGAGCCCTCTGTCTGCCCTTCCTGTGGACACACAGGACCGGGCACTGTCCGTGGGCTCTGTTCCACTGACCCTCAGTTCTTGGGTTGCTGAGATGAGTGGGTAGGTTGAAGAGGAGGATGGGAGGTGGAGGCCAGTGGCAGAGAGGGCACGCTGGGCTCTGGACTTGAGCAGGGCTGGCGTGGAAACCCGATTGTGCCCATGGGCATAGTGGGAATCACCTCTGACCTTAGCACCAGTTTCCTTCTCACTGCAAAGGAGACCAGGCCAGCACCCAGGGCCGTGTTCCGGGAGCTTAGCACAGGGCCTGGTACACAGCAAGCGTGAAATAAATGTGCTGTTGTGGCCTGCGTCCGTGCGTCTTGATGTTGATTATGCATCCCTGCCAGCAGCCTGCCCCCACGAGAGAAGATGGGGCGCTCATCTTGAATGTGCCCACTGTTTAAACAGTTCAAAAAAAATTTTTTTAGTAGTCAATAGACCTTTATTTTATCTATTTGTTTATTCATTCATTCATTCATTCATCTATCTATCTATCAATCATCTCTTTATCTATTTATTTATATGTGGTGCTGAGGATCTAACCCAGGGCCTCACACAGGCCAGACAAGCGTTCTACCATTGAGCCACAACCCCAGTCCTGTGCCCACTTTTGTTTGGGGCCCTGGGAGCCATGAGCACTGGGGCTGCCTGGAATCGCAGGCCCAGCCGGGAAGACCGTGCAGCTGAGGCATGGCCAGGTCAGCTCCTCCACGGTCAAGCCCGTTCCCAGGTATCTTCATTGCCTGGCCTCCCCTGCAGCTGTGCTCTGGAAGGCCTCTTGAGGCAGGTATGGGCAGGTGGTCTGACCAGTTGGTCGGAGTCATCCTGCCAGGCCTAACCTGGTGGCCTCAGGGGGCTTGAAGTTCTCCCTGACCCTTACCTCTCAACCCTGGGGACCTTTCCTTCCTGCTGGGAGGCCCTTGGAGGAGAGATTTTTAGTTTCAAACTCCAGTCAAAGACACAGTAATGGCCGGGCCTTTTCTGCCCTGTCCCTCCCCGCCCCAGCCAGGTTGGAGCCTGCATTTCCAGGTGTCAGGTTGCAGAGGCTAGTCTCAGAGGGGAGGGGTGGGGCAGAGGACACCATGGGGCATTGGGTGGGAAGAGGAGAGGCTGGGGATGTTTGGGGTCAGGCACAGGCCTGAAGGGTGGTCCCATTGGGGTGTCAGTCCTTGCAGGCAGCAGGGCGCTGCTTACTCCCATGCGTGAGCCAGCCTGGCCCCACTAAAGGACGAGGTGCCCAGAGAGTGACTGTCAGGGGAGCTGCTGCTGGGGCCCTGGTCCCTAAGTGAGGTGCGGAGACACAGCCCAGACCCAGGGCGAGCACATCAGCGGGGCTGGGGCTGTGTGAGTGTTTCCTCAGTCCTCCTCAGGGAATCCCAACCAGGGGCCTCCCTCTGGCTTGGTGAGAAGGAGCTACCATGTGAGAGCTGGGCAGGGCTTGCAGAATTGCGCACACCGCCTCCTCTTCCCAGGCCACTTGCTGGTGGAGACAAGGGGCTCGTCTCCCGTATTGTCCATTTGTCTTCTCCAGGATCTTTTAAGTAAAGACAGAGGGGTTCCAAGAAGCAGTGTATACACGTGAGGCATAAAGCAGGTGGCAGAACTGAGGGACAACCTGGTGGTGCAAGCCAGCTCCTGTGTGATGGGGAGGAGGTAAGAGAGAGACATGTGAGTGGGAGACCTGCAGGGGAGGGCAGGAGGGAAGGCCCTCAGAGTCTGGAGACTAAGATCCTATGACAGAGGAGATGCCCTACCTTTGGGAATAATGT
>JAJEJO010000231.1:975673-996277 GCA_020662805.1 Glaucomys volans
CCACCTATCCATCCACCCATCCACCTATCTATCCATCCATCCACCCATCCACCTATCCACTGATTCACCTATCCATCCATC
Source organism: Glaucomys volans (assembly GCA_020662805.1). Lineage (NCBI taxonomy): Eukaryota > Metazoa > Chordata > Mammalia > Rodentia > Sciuridae > Glaucomys > Glaucomys volans. Next base: position 975,755 of record JAJEJO010000231.1, read on the forward strand.
CATCCATCCATCCATCCATCCATCCATCCACCCATCCACCTATCCATCCACCCATCCACCCACCCACCCATCCACCTATCCATCCATCCATCCACCCATCCATCCATCCACCCATCCACCCATCCATCCATCCATCTTTCAAGCATGTAGTGAGAACAGAATCTATATTAGGTTCTGTACTGAAATCCTGGACTCAAAAGATGAAGACAGGGTTTTTGCCCCCATAAGGGACTCCTAGAGAAGTGGGAAGGTTCAGCTCTTCAACCTGAAGGAGGTGAGCCATCTGCCAGGCAGATGTCTGCAGGGAGCTCTAAGTTGGGTTAGGTGGGACAGAGGGATCCTGAAGGGGCTTCCAACTCTGACTGTCTCTGCTTCAAGAACTACTTCAGTGACTTTTCTCAGGTTTCATCCTCAACCACTGATTACTCAAAGTGCACACCTCTCTATTCAACCATGACTGTGATGGCGAGTTTCCCATGCAAGCCAGAGAGGGGAGGGGAGCAGATGTATCCCATCCTGTTCCCATGGAGCTTATGCCCTCATGGGGAAGACAGATGATGTGAAAGACATGCAGTTAGACAGGGATAAAGCCATGCAGAAAAAGGCAGCCAGGAGAGATTCAGGACAGAAGAAGTGGTGGGGTTGCAATGTAGAGGATTTGATCTGGGAAGGGCTCTCTGAAGGGGGGGGGGGCATCTCAGCAGGTTCCTGCAGGCTGCAAGGGTTTCTGGGAGCAGAGTGCAGAGAGATGGAAAAGACCAAGGTCCTGAGGGTGGAACATGTTTGGTGTGTTCCAGAAAGAGCCAGAAGGCATGTGTGAGAAGCGAGAGCGGGTGAATAACAGGGATGGAAGAAAAGGAGTTCCAAGACCTCAGGAGCTGAGCAGGAGGCTCTGCTGGTCAGCCTCTGGATTCTTCTGTGTTCGGAGTGAGGCGGGGGTGAGGGCCAGTGGGATTGGAAGACACCGTACTGCAGTCTTTGTAGGCAGAGGAAGGGCTGTGAGCCAAGGAATGTGGGCAACCTGTAGAAGCTGGACAGGAAGGAAGTGCATTCTGCCCTTGGGCTTCCAGAAGAAACCAGTCCTGTGGACACTAATTTCAGTGTAGACTTCTGCCCTGCAGAACTGTGTGCCGGTCTAAGCCAACAGGCTGGCTCGCTTGATGCATCAACTGTAGGAAATGAGTGCCTCCCGGTCAGCAAGGAGGCGACAGGTGATGGTGGCTCTGCCAGGCTGGGCTCCTGGAGGGAGTGGATCGCAGCTGGGTTCTGGGCAGACCGGCCATTGGAGCTGACGGGCCTGAACGTGCTGTTGGGGGGTGTGGGGGTGTGGTGGGAGGAGCTGCGGGGGCCTCTGGGGCTCTGAGCCATGGAACATGCCCCTCCCAAGATGGTGACAATCACTAAGGACGAGGTGTGCGGGAGTGGGTGAGGAGCTCCGGAGCTGGCTGTGGTCGCCTGCTCTGGGTTCGGGGGTGAGGTCTCAGCTAGGGTCAAACACCTCAGAGTCCTAGGTGGATGTGGCATTATGAGTTGAGATTGTCACTAGAGGGAGCGAGGACAGAGCGTTCGGGGGCATTAGCTTCAGTGGTAACTAAAGCATCTCACCCTCCATGCCGGCCTGAACAGGAAGTGCTCATTCTAAGGACAGATGCATGCCCACTACGAAGATGAGCACGGCCACTCGAGGGCTCACCACCATCAGCCCTGGTGTCCCTGGACCTTGTGCACCAGGCCGTCATGAAGACTGGCAGGCTGGGTGTCTTGCACGGTAGGGAGTCACTTTCTGACACTTCTGGAGGCTGGACACCCAGCATCAAGGTGTCAGGAGTGGGGTTTCTTCTGCGTCCCCTCTCCTTGGCTTGTGATGGCTCTCTGTCTTCATGGGGTCCTCCTTGCATGTGTCTGAGTTCTCCTCTCTTCCTATAAGGTCACCAGTCCTATTGGATTAGGGTCCACCCGAATGACCTCATTTTACCTTAATTTCCTCTTTAAAAGCCCCGTCTCCAAGGACAGTCACATTTTGAGGAACTGGGAGTTAGGACTTCAACACACAAGTATCCGGGGACTTGGTTACGTTGGTCACACCCTGGAAGGCGGAAGCCAAGGCTTCAGGAGGCAAGCAAACTCTCCCGCCCACCCCCACTCGGCTGGCCACGTCCTGTTCAACCCTTCTTGCCTCCAGCCCATGCGGCCTGGAAAACAGAAGGTCCCTTCTGCCAGGGCCGGGCCCTGTCCCTACGGGCACACCTCATCAGCGACAGGGGCTGCTCCCCGACCTCACACCAGCCATGTCCTGTGTCGCCCTGTTGGTGGTGGCCTCGTGTAATCAAACACCCCTGAGTCAGACATCACAGAATTAGCAGTCCTCCACATGGGTATAAACAGAGTCTAAATCAAGTGCCAGCAAAAGGATATTGCCTTTTAAATGGGTCCTGACAGCTGTGGAAAATATTATGCCCAAATAGAATCCTTACATATGACAGACATTAATTCCTCAAGAACCCCTAAACGGGTCCTCTGGATCGTTTGTAAGATTTTATTTTATTATGGGTTGGATGTATTGGAGTAAGACTATAATCTTATTGTGCTCTGACCTCTGTTTTTATAGCTCTGTATAAACAGCAGTTACCGTATTAGATGGAGAGATGTTTACAGATGGAGAAATAAAAACACACCGATTTACTGTGTTGTAGAAACCCGACACCAGCCCCAGGCAGGGCCTGGGTTGTGTATGTCAGAGGCCCCGTCCTGATGAGAGTGGACAGCTGGGACAGGCAGGAACGGGCTAGGGCCTAGCCTGGGGTTCTTGTTGGTGGGGGACCCACGCAGTGGCTCCGGAGTGCCAGGCCTGCCACCAGCCCCTTCTGACACTTCAGGACCCAGCCTGTGGGATGCCCGGGGGGACCCCAGTGGGGAGAAGGCTGGTCCCCGGGGGTTGAGGGTTTGGTTTTCTGTCCGATGCTTTTGTTGCTTCCATCAGGGGGGCATGGCCTTTGGAGTGAGCATGTCCTGGCTCTGTGTTGACCATCCAGGGACCCTGAGCTTCAGCCCTGGGGTCAGCCTCGCACCTCCATGATGGGGAACTGGAAACATGGTCAGGGAGTGGATGAGGTAACAGACAGAAGTGTCAGCTCTCTGGAAAGTTCCTTTCCCGCATTCTTCTAAGGATTCTTGAAAAAATCCTGTTCTATTTTCCTGCAGTGGACTTGATAGGCCTCTACCTTCTTGGTGGCCACGGGCCCCCTGTGGAGCCCCCTCGGATCCCCAAGGAGTCTCCTGGCACGTGTTCCTTGCTCACTTAGGTAGAGCGGGATGCTAGCCACCAGCACCTTGGAGAAATAAGGCAGAGAGAGGGGTGGAGGGTGGATGGGAGGCTGAAGTTTTAGGAAGGTGGTGGGGATGGTTCAGCAGACCAGGGAAGCTTTGAAAGAAACCTCAGAACAGCTGGTGACGTATCCATGTAAACAGGGGCAGCGGACGCAGGGGAGGGCGCAGGGGAGGGCAAGGGCTGGACTGAGGGACAGCGATGGTGATGAGGTCAGGATGGCCTCGCCCAGGGTGCAGGTGGGAAACGGCCAGCTGCAGCCCAAGGCCAGGGGCCTGATGGCTCTTGGGGGCAGGCTCTGCCCACAAGTTTAGGTGTTCCCATGTCAAACACGGCTCAGACGGGGATGCCTCCTAGCAGCTACGTCCAAGGATCACCCAATTTCAAAATATCACCCCCTGGGTCATTGTTAGAAGGGTTTGTTAAATAATTCCAATTAATACCGCCTAGGTTGTAGACACACGCAAATTGGAACCCTTCAATACTCCTCCAGTTGCATTCAGGTACTGGTTGATGTGCCAACTTATACTGTCATGGGAGTTAATAATATATTGATGGTCACATCTGAGCAAGAGTGACTGACGTGACCTCTAAGTGTGCGTGCGGCCAACTCCAGGACTGACTGGCACTGTCCCACTGTCCCAGGGCATCTCAGGCCCCAGCTTCAGGGTTCCAAACCTCTGCCTAATTTTACTGGATCCTCATGACACCAGCTCACTGGGATCTTCAAGCCACAGACCAAGGTCTCCCTTTAACTTTGTCTTGAGTTGACTGCTCCCCCAGAAAGGCTCCTTCTGCCTCTGCTACGGGTGAATTGCACCCCCATTTAGGGGTGGCCCCGTCCAGTTGTTGGTCTATAGCACTGAACAAGGCAAGAGTCCACCTCGTGGAGCTGCAGGGATGGGAGAAGAGGGAGAGGAGGAGGTGGAGGACTGTGGTGGGTGGACAGGAGAAGGGCATGGCAGAGGCATGGGTGGCCCCTGCCAGGTGGGTGGTGTTCCTGGGTCATCAAGAAGGGCCCCTTAAGTGCCCATTCCTGCTGAGAGAGGACTTTCTGGGCTGCCATGCTGAGTAGTTGGTGACTTATTCCCCAACCCATATGAAGGATTTTAGGTGCAAACTAAAACCCGAGGAGAGAGAGGAGCCTTGGAGGAAGGAGCCCGAGGTCTTCGTGGGGCCTCCGTCAGCCCTGGGGGGCATGGGACACAGCATCTCACAGGTGAGGAGGACACTGATCCTGGGCTCAGGTGGACTCAGCCAGGGCTTCCTTCCGCCTCGCCCTGCAGCCCCGCTCTGTCCGTTGCCAGGCTCCGGTGCTGGGGCAGGATGAGGGCGTTCTCCCCTTCTCAGACCTCGCCATCCCTTCTGCCTCCCTCTGGTCTTGCCTGCCTATCTCTGGGAGGCAACTGGAGTGGAGAGGAGGCCTTGGGGTTGTTTCCAGACAGCCATGGCCTGAAACATAGGCGAGGGTCCAGACTGGTTTCTGGATAGTTCCAGAGACTTTTTGAATGAGTGGTGTTGACCCACAGGGAAGGTCCCTGCCTTGCGGTACCCAACCCAGGAGGCTTGAGAGAGCGGGAGGAGTCTCAGGGAGGGGTGCACAGGGCAGGGGTGCAGCCTCACTTCTCCTGGGTTGAAATGTCCATGAATCCAGGACAGGGCGATCTTATGCCCCAGGGACATTTGGCAATTTGGGGGGATATTTTTAGTTTCATACTGTGGGGCGGAGAGGGGTGTTGCTCCTGGTGTCTGGTGGGTGAGGCAGGGCTGTGCTGCATGTCGGTGGCACACAGGACAGACCCCCACAAAAGAGGATCGTCTGGCTGTGGGGAGCATGGCCTGCTGGTTCACTCCATGGTGGGTAGAACAGGCTTCAGGCTGTGCCCAACCCCAAGGCAGAATGAGCCTCCACCTTGTTTGTACAAGCTCACCACCTGCCCCGCACAGCCAAAGGTACAAATTGATCAAATAATTGATATGTACCAACTTATCAAAGCAAATCAGGAGCACCTGGGACCCTGGACATCCCAAACCACATCAGGAACACCAGACACAGGAGCATATCAACCCCACCAGAGACGCCCCCGCACCTAAGAGCTAGAAGAGGCGGAGACCCCTGCCAAGACTGGACACCGTGGCACACTGACCCCGTCACCTGGTCACCACCCGCTCTTAGCCTTGCCCAGAAAAACTGCCACAGAGACAAACCTCTATGCCTGTGTTGCTTGCAATGACACAGCTCAGGCTGACACTCTGAAACCGCGCCTGCCAGACACTTGCCTCGGCGGTTCTGTGGTTAAAACCCTCAGGTGACCGCCTGTGACTCTGCCTGTGCATCTGCTCTCTGCCTTTGCTCTTGGCACAGCGTCCTGTGACCCTGTGACCTCCCTCGCCCTTTCTTGGCCTTTCTGTTACCTAGAGATAATGCTGGTGTCCAGTATGATATGAGACCTGAGCGTTGCAGATATCAGGGATTATGATCAGAATGGAATGAAAGATTCCCAGCTCATGAATGCCAGGTGAGCGCTTGGTGAATTGCAAGCGATCAAAGCGGTGTAGCCTATGAGCTTACCAAGTCAATAAATTCTGACATGGTGCAGACACAAGCGTGCTCGGTCTATGCTGGGGGCGTAGGACGTAGGACGCGGGTTGCGTGTCCATAGTGCCATGGTTGAGAAACTTCTGTGGGTGAATGTCAAGATCGGATGGGGATCTCAGAAGTTAGCAAATGCTGAAGTCAGGAAAACTGAGGCCCAGAGAGAGAAGGGACCTTAGCTGGGTCACATGGTGAATCCAGGGCAGAGCCCTGGGACTCTGTGGACTCCTCATCCAGGGCTTGCTCTACATGCGACAAGTCAGTTTCCTGACTCCTTCAGACGCCCTTTGTCTCTGCCAGCCTTTGTCTGGTAGACAACCCACTCAGGCTCTAGCCAAGGGTTAAGACAATGTCGTGCCCACGCAGGCTGCTTTCAGTGTAGACACAGTTGCTGCTTGCTGTGTGGCCACAGGCTCTTTTCTGGGTTTTGATTTCCCCCACCAGGACCTGGACAGAACCCAAACCAGGCTTGCCATCTCATCCCTGAGCCACAGACCCAAGCAGGCTCTCCGTGCCTGGACCTTCTGGGTGAATACAGGGATCGCTGGCAAAGTTTCCACCCTGAACTAAAACCAGGGCGTTTTCTGCCCTTGGCCTGTGGCGTAGCTGGTGGATGAAATTTCCAAAATGGTTCAATTAAAGATTCTCCATCCCTGTCATTGGGGATGGGTCTGCAAGGAAAGTTTCCAAGGTAGGAGTCCCATCTGGCCTCCTCCATGGGCCTCTTTGGGGACTTGGGGACAGGCATCAAGTCCAGGGTGTGAATAGCAACTGACCAGAGGAGATTTTCTCTTATTTAATCTTCTATTACTTGGAAACACATTGGATCCTCCCACAGAATCTGGTGAAACCTGAGGCGCTGGGTGTGAGTGTCTGACTTCTGTCATTTATCAGCCTCACCAGAGAGGTGGGGCCGTGGCCACGGGCCCTTCTCCCTGTGGGTGCAGGCAGACTGGTCCATGGATAGCAACCATCTGCTAAAGGTGTTCTGGTGGAGAAGCAGCCCCGTGGGGCAGTTCTGGGAGGAAGTCTGCAGCAGGAGGGGAAATCACCTGGTGTCTCAAGGACGCAGTTAGAGAAGGTAGGGGCAGAGAACGAGCCTGGGATGGCTCAGGGATTTTTTCTTTTTTAAAAAAATAATTATAGACTCACAAGAAGTTGCAAAAATAGTACCAAGTGTGGTCCTGTGTGTCCTTCACCCGGCTTCCCCCAGTGGTGACATCTTACATAACCCCAGGGTAACCAGAGCACCGTCCGCCTCGATACACTGTAATTAACTATGCTGAAGACTTGACTTGGATTTCACCAGTTTTTTACACACGTTCATGTGGTTTTGTTTTGGGTACATCTTTGTGTATAGCTCTGTGGCATTTTATCCCATGTATAGATCTGTGTCACCACCGCCACCACCAAGATGCAGACTGCCTGTCAGAGGAAGGGACTCCTTGGCGCTCCCCTTTACAACCACGCCCACCCTCCCCAGGCCTGATCCCCAGAACTGCCTGACTTTGCTGGTCTCTCTAACTTGGTCATTTGGAGAAGGTCAAGGACCCAGAACCATAGGGTCTGCAACCCCTGGATACTGCCTTTTCCCACCAGGCGTAATTCCTTTGCAGGGCATCCCAGTTGTGGCAAGGATCAATAGTTTGTTCTTTTTCATTCCCGTGTAGCAGTCCATGCAGGGATATACCAGTTTGTTGAACCCAAATTCCACCAAAATGGCCAACTCTACTCAGTGGGCAGAGGCTGGCTAAGACAGCGATAGGGAATGTCACACAGCCTGTCCTACGAGTGGGGAGACAGGCTGAGAAGTAGTGCCATCCTGTTCACTAATTCAGAGTCCCTCTGTGCATTTATGCGGCACCAACTAGGCGCAGTATGAGGAATGTGGCAGTGCACAAAGGAGACCCAATTCCAGACATCCACGAGCTGGTGGCTGAGAGGGGACAACCTCTGAACTGACACAGAAAACACACAAGTATAACTTCTGTAAAGCCTTCCGGAGAAAGGGCAGGGCTCTGTGAATGACCGTAACTGCAGATGGGATGGTGTGTCAGTCCTGCCCGAGGAAGCAGGGCACTCGTAGAGGGAACAGCATTCCAGGCCAGGGAACAGCCTCTGAAGGCCCTGAGGTTGGGCAGAGGGCACCTTTGGAGGGACAGAGGGGTAGACGTGTGGAGGTTGGGTCAGGTCAGGTCAGGCAGGAAGTGGGTGAATCACGTGGTCACTTCTGGAGGAGCCTTTTATCTTCAGGGGAGGGGAAGCCACCAGAGCACTTTAAACAGGGGAGGGTATTTTTCCGTTTGTATTTTGCAAAGACCAGCCTGGCTGCTGGTGAGCTTGTGGGGAAGCCATGGCTTCCTGTGGCCGTGACCTTGGTGGCCTAACCTACTGTCCTGGCAGTGGCAATTAGAGAAGTGGACAGATTGGAGGGGTGGGAGGGGTGGATCCCAGGGGCGGGTCTGATGTGCTCGCAGGGTGGAGGGAGCCGGGTCTGGGGTGTCTGGCAATGCGGTCTGTGCCTGCCAACACGCCCTGAGCCACGCATTATGGAGAAAGGGCTGCACAGGGTTCCAGAAGGAGCAGGGACCAGCCCTGCAGAGAGCGCTGAGTTTGGATGCTGTGTGGCCTTGGCACCACTGGTCCCTTTCTTTCCTCTCAATGGAGTGGGTGTGTCATGATGTCCAGGCATTGCAAGGACCTAAGGGGACATGTTTGTGTGACCTCACACCGTGGCTACTGCAGAGCCTCGATTCCTTACACGCACCTCACGGCATGGCGGCAGGCTTGGGACCCTTGCCTTGCCAGCCTCTAGCAAAGCACCGGGCACGTGGGTGTCACGTAGTCTTGCCGATTTCTTCCCTTTCCTTGAGTTTCCTTGAGAGTCTTTCCATGCGGGGACATGTGGTCAGGGCTCACACATGTCCTGTAAGGTGTGAGGTGTGGGGTGGCCGTGCAGGGACCTCGGGGAAGGACCGACTGGGTGTAGCAGAGGCTGGAGGTTCGTGTCAAGAGAGCTGTGCCGGCCCTTGGTTTTGGGGGGACTGGGGTGCTCTGTTTTTTGTTTTCAGAATTTATGATTCATACTACGTGTTGGTCTTGGGAGTCTTAAAAAGCAAGTCCCCAGGGAGAGGGGTTGGAGCTGATGAGGCTGTGGGTCCCCAGGGGCGGAGACCGCCCATGCGTCCTCCATTGGGAATGGATGCGCTTCTCCTCCCGCTGGGTTCCAGCATCTCCAGGTCGGGGTACGTGGTCCATCTGGTGTAGTTTGGCACCGTGGGCTTTTCTTCCCGTGCCTCTCCCTGCTCCAGAAGCGGTTGTTAAATCTCCCCACCGGAGGAGCTGTGTATGGAGCAGTTCTGGCTGTGCTGGCTTCCTGGCCCCGCTGAGCCCTCACCACTGAGATGTCCCGAGTCACGGTGAATGAGGCTGGACCAGCCAGACAAACCCTGTCTGGAGGTTTTCGGGTCCCCTGCGGTCTCTCTTGGCTCCACAGTGCTTCTGAAAGCAGACTTCTGAAAGTATTTTATTATTTGGTAGCATGCAACTTCCTCCGCGTGGCCTCTTGGGGGGCCGTTAGGGTGAGCTCACACCCTGGTTACACAGCAGGCTTCCCTCTGACGACACAAACCACAGAATGAAAATTCATGTCCATAACTTGACTTGTATCCTGCAGAAAGGTCATGGGGATGAGGTGTCCTTCCCCAGGCACGTGGCGAAGGCCCCGGCCCTGGCGTGGTGGAGTCCGCTGCGTGTTAGGGAGCGGGGGCCGGCTGGGTGTCAGAGAGCTGCCAGCCGCCCGCTGGACACCACCCAGCCCAGCCAGAGCACAGAGCACAGGAGGGGACCGAGGCTCCTTGGAGGGAGGAGCCCTTTGTACTGAGAGGGGTCAGGGTGAAGGGGTGCCTTCTGCCCTGGGGTTCCCTTTCCAGTGTGTTGCCTGTTGGATACATGACTTGAACTCACCATTTGCAGAGGTTCTGAAGTGTGGACACAGCTGCCCACCAGGTGGCTGTCCTGGTCCTGGGTCCATGGTTGGGGACACACTGGACTGGCCCTCCTTTATCTCATCAGCCCTTCAGGAAGGTGAGAAGTGGCGTGATAGGGTGGCAGTGCCTGGCATGGGTCTGAGTTCCAGACTGTCTCCCTCTGAGTTCCCCTCTGTGGTGTGTGGGTGACCCCAGGGCCAGTTCATGGGATGGAAGGGGTGGCTGGCCCCATGGGGACCTCACAGGACAGGACACGGTAGGTACCTGGCCCTGGATGCAGGTATCTGCTGTGACAGGGACACTTCTTAGAACACTATAGTGCACACAGTTGCAGACTGCAGAACGGAGCCTGGGCTCTGAGCAGCGGGGGCGCTGTGAGGGCGCTGGGGGCTCGGGACAGCTCGGGCTGCGGCCCCCCCCAGGGACCCCACATGGCGGTTCTGCTTGAATGAAGCACTGGGGGTGTGCACCGTCCTTACTGGCCTGCTGTCCCCACGAGCAGGGCGTCCAGGTCCCCGGCCTGGCCTTGGCTGTCCCCGCCTCTGTGTCACCTCACTGTCCCACCCCACTTCCCAGCTGGTGTCTTCGCTTGTCTCCAGGTTAGTTTACCTGTCTCTTCCTGCTGCTCCTCCTTTTGGGTTTTGAGCCCGGCAGGGTAGACTGACTGACTGGCTAGCAACTCAGGGGTTGTCCTTGTCCCTCTGTGTCACCTGCATATTGTCAGTACTGGCCCAGGGCTGCGAGAAACCAGTCAAGGTGGATGTAGGGTCAGGCAGGCCTCCCAGGTCTCCAGTGTCCCTCCAGCCCTCCATGGATGATGGGCCGCTTCCTGACCGCACACCCCTCCCTCGGGAAGCCCCAGAACATGCAGACTCTGTTCCTAAACTACCCAGGAGACCAAAGGCTCTGGGACCCTGCCCCAGGCACATTCCTTACCTAGAAGGTTGGCTGCCCGGGAAAGGCTGGAGGAGCCCGAGGGCCTGGCAGGGGCCGCTTCAAGAGAAGCAAAGGAGGGGCCGGCTCAGGAGAGGGTGTAGGCTGGATGGGTCTGGCTGGCAGGGGCTGATGGCTTCAGGCAGAGGGAGCAGGCTCGGGCTGAGGAGAGCTGCAGCAGGGAGGGGCACCCTGGGACAGACCTGGCTGGAGCTGAGCAGCCTGGTTCTCCTCTGTAGGATGTGACATGAATGCCTCCTCTCTGGGGTGCTGTCCCAGGAGATGTAAGGACCAGCAGGCAGGTGCCTCCCTGAATAGGGTCATACTCTGTCCTTGAGACCCTGGGCCTGGGTGGGGCCAGTGATAGGACTGGCTTGTGTGTCCTCCTTGGGGCTGGACCCTGTGCACCAGGAATGCTCGGCCATCCCACTCAGGCTTCCCTTCTAAGCTCTGTCTCCATATTGGTTGCCCACACTGACCCCATGCTCCACATGCCCACAGGCATCCATGCTCAGGCTCAGTGCCATGATCACCAAGTCCTCATGTGCTGCCCACAGACACACTCACCCTCACCTGCATACATACATCTCTCCACGACACTTCCATTCACACTCTCCCTCCCTAGGAAGAGTGAGTGTGGCATCTGATATGTCCACCTGACCGAGCTAAGGGGTGCCCAGATAGCTGGTTAAACAATGCTTCTGGGTGAGTCTGTGCAAGGGAGTTTCTGGAAGAAACTGGCATTTGAATTCATAGACTCAGGAAAAGCTGCCCTCTTCCATGGGGACAGGCACCTTCCTCTGCACTGGAACCGATAGAACAAAAAAGCAGAGGAAAGGCGACTCCTCTCTCGTCTCTAGCTGGGACCTTCCTCTCTTTGTGCCCTCAGGCACTGGAGTGTCTGGTCTTGGGCCTTCACATCGGTGCCCTCCTCCCACCCCATCCCAAGCTCTCGGGCCGTTGGCTGTGGGTTGAATTCCACCACGGCTCTCCTGTTCTCCAGTTGGCAAACCGTGAAGGGTGGGACTTCAAGGCACTACGTGAGCCGGCTCCCCTGGGAAGTCCCCCCACGTCTACATACAGGCTCACCTCACCTCATCTCATTTGTTTTTCTGCACTCTGAAGATACCGCATTTTTTATAATTGAAGGTCACCACCCTGTGTTGAGCAAGTCTATCTGTGCCCTCCCGACAAAGGTAGGCCTCTCGCTCCCAATCATCAGCCAAGCCGTGAATGCAAAGGGAAAGTTCTTGAAGGAAACTGGAAGTGCTACTTTGGTGGACACAAATGATTAGATAGCAGAGCAGTGCTACCACCAGTGTGGACGCAGCCTTGGTGGTCTGGATAGAAGGTGAAATCAACCCCCACATTTCCTTCAGCCGAAGTCTAACGCACAGCAAGGCCCCAACCCTCTTCTGTCCTAAGAGGGCTGAGAGGTGAGGAAGCAGCAGAAGAGAAGCTGGAAGCTGAGGAGGTTCGTTCCTCAGGCTCAAGGACAGCAAGCCATCCCTGTAACTAGCCCTGGGAGGTGAAGAAGCAGGCAGGCGTTGACAGGCGGAAGCTCCAGCCAGTTTCCAGAAGATCTGGCTAAGGTAGTTGCTGAAGGCAGCCACGCCGAACGACAGACTTTCAGGCAGGTGAAGCAGCCTTCTGCTGGAAGAACTCAGGTAGGACGCTCATGGCTGGAGAGGAGGAATCAAAACTTCAAAGCACAGGTGACTCTCTTGCCGGTGGCTTGAAGTTGAAGCCAATGCTCCTTTTCCACGCTGGCAGTCCTGGGGCCCTTAAGAATTCCACTAACCCTGTGCTGCCTGTCTATAAAAGGGACAACAGGGCCGGACGAGAGCACATCTGCTTACAACATGGTTTACTGAATATTTTAAGCCCACTGTTGAGACCTACTGCTCAGAAAAAGATTCCTTTCCAAACGTCTCTGCCCATCAACAATGCACCTGGTCACCCAAGAGCCCTCCCTGATGGACGTCCAGCAAGATGAGTGCTGTTTGCACGCCTGTCAGCACACACCTGTCCTGCAGCCTGGGGACAAGGAGGGAATCTCACTTTCAAGTCCTGTTATTTCAGAAGTAGATTCGGTAAGGCTCCAGCTGTCACAGGTAGTGATTCCTTGGATTGATCTGGGCAAAGCAGGCTAGAAATCTTCTGAAAAGGATTCACTATTCTAGATGCAACTAAGTACATTCATGATTCCAGGGAGGAGGACAAAATGTGAACCGTAAGAGGAGTTTGGAAGAAGTTGATTCCAAACACTTGGACTTTGAGGGGCTCAAGACGCAGAGGAAGTAACTGCAGATGTGCTGGAAACAGCAAGGGACTAGAATAGGACATGGAGCCTGAAGATGTGACTAAATCGCTACCATCTCACGACACAACTTGGATGCACAGGAGTTGCTTCCTCTGGATGAGCAGAGAAAGCAGTTTATTGAGATGGAATTGACTCCTGGCCAAGGCGCTGAGAATGCTGTTGAAATGACAGCAAAGGGTTTAGGATAAGACATGGCTCAGCTGATAAAGCAGGGGAGGTCTGAGAAGATCGACTCTGGTTTTGAAAGAAGTTGTCCTGTAGGTCAAACGCTGTCAACAGTGTCACAGGCTGCAAGGAACTCCTTCATGGAAGGAAGAGTCAACCAATGTAGCAAACGCATTATCGTCTTAAAATGCCCCAGCCACCTGGCCTTGGGCAGCCACCAGCCTGATCAATCAGTGACTGTCACCATCCTGGCCAGACCCTCCCCCAGCAAAACAAGTAAGACATGTGGCAGGCTCAGATGGTTGTTAGCATTTTCTAGCAATAAAGGATTTTTAGATGAAGTTCTGCACATTTTTTAGACATAATGCATTGTACACTTAATAGTCTACAATACAGTGCAAACGTGATTTTTATATGCACTGAGAAACCAAAAAATTCATTGCAGTATTTGCTTTATGGAGTGGTCTGCAACTAATCCCACCATATCTCCGAAGTATGCTTGTATATCCTGCCGGTGCTGTTCCTCTGGGAGCCCCGACTGACAACCATCCCTCCCTGCAAGAACAACCTTTTGACACAGGGAGTGGCAGCTTCCCGCTCCTAGTCAGCACACCTTTGTCCTCTCCCTGGTATCAACGGCCTGAGTTTCTTTTGGGGGCTCGCCCTCTGTCAGTCTCAGTTCATAGGTTTCACCTGGGAATGACTCAGGACGTGATCCACAATTGGCCAAGCAGTTGCCAGCCTCCTTCTGGCTGTGGTCACAGGGCAGGGGTCAACATGTGACCTGACTTGGCCAACAACAGCTCTGTTTTGCCCTTGCCTGGAACTTTCCAGAAGACAGCTGCTCTGTTGGCTGCAGAGCTGGACTGAGTGCAGAGCTTATGGGGACCCTGAGTGGGGTAGGCTTGCACAAGGGAGGCAGAGTCCAGACAGAGGGCCGAGTTCCTCCCGTGGCCTGGGGTTCTTGGGTCAGCCTGTTTCTAGAGGTGGGGCCACTTTGGGCTCCCTCCTGTGCACCAATCAACCCTCTGTTTGTCCAAATTAGTCTGGGCTGAGCTCATATCCTGTGCTCCCAAAGGCCTCTGGCGCAGTATCATGTGGAGTTGGGATGGTGTGGGATCTCCAAGTACTCTGGGAGGAAGGGTGGGAAACCTGGAGGTCGGGCTTGGTGACAAGAAAGCTCGGTTACTGGTCAAGTGGGAAGCCAGGACTGGAAACCAGGTCTGCTCACTGCCTCTCCTGCAGCTCCAGGGAGAGGCCCTTCCACAGCTCGCAGCAGCGTTCCAGGGGAGCCAGGCCACCTCCCTGGTGACACAGGAAGCACCTCATCAATGTGGGCCATTGCAGTGACCACCTTGACTCTTGCTGCATGGTAGACACTGTCCTTGTCACTGTTCCCAAGATTGTTGAGGCTGTGTCTTCTCTTCAGCACAGGGGCTGCCTAGCCCAATGACAGCTTTCAGCCATGTGTGGCCCCACTCCCCCAGCAGGCTCTTGCTACCTCTGAGTTCCAGATCAGCTGCCCATCAGATGTCCCGGGAACTTGGCCTTGGCTCTGGCACCTGCCGGGGGCCCTGCAGCTGCTCCTTCTGCTTTTCTGTCTTTGAACAGTAGGTAGATGCTCCAGTGCCCCCTTTGGAGCAAGGCCCTGGGAGCTGCCTCTCCCCGTGGGCCTGGCAATCCTTCCAGCCGGGTTCCAGCAGGAAGATCCGGCGAGTTGCAGAAGGCAGTCATTTTCTGGGCCCAGATGGCTGTTCCCTTAGCCCTTCCCCCAGCAAGATGCTCGTCCCTCCTGCTCCATGGTCCAGTGATTAAAGCAAACCTATTCAAAGCAATGAGTTGAGCCAAATCAAAGGAAAGACGAAGAATGCATAAAACCCCAGCAGTTTAAGTTTCATATTGGAATATCAAAGGAATATTGAAATATAGGAATATCAAATACCAATTCGCTATTTTTTAAAATGTTTTGCATTTACAGACTCAATTTCAATGGGATAAAGCGCGCTGTCTTTAAGAGGCTCCCATATAATATAAACTTCATTGGTTTTAAAGGAAACAGATTGGAAACCTGGAGTGCGGACAGGCTCCTCTTCCCCTTGGGTGCACAGCCATAAGGGCCTAGATGCAAGGAGACCCGGAGACACTAGCTGAGGCCATCAGGCCTCCTGGAGGAACTTCTGGATGCCTGGTGTCATAGCTTGGGAGGGCACCGGCCATGCAGGAACCTCTGCCTTCTTGAAATGACACCAGCCCTAATGCATCGTCAGAATTTTCCAGAAACAATGGGATATCTATATGTCTATATGTAGTAGACCCTCTGTATTTGTGGGTTCTGTATCTGCAGGTTCAACCAACAGCAGAAAAAAAACGTTTTAAAAAACTGCATCTGTATGGAACATGTAGATTTTTTTGTGTTTAACAACTACTTACCCAGCATTTACATGATATTAGCTATGATCAGTAATCTAGAGATGGTCTCAAGTATATGAAAGGTTGTATTTGTAATAAATAAAGTCAATAATAAAAGACAAAGAGGTCATTTAAAATACAAAGGATTTAAACAGGCATTTCTCCAGGACATAGGGATGGCCCGTAATCCCTGGAAGAGTGCTGCTCGTCCCTCGGCCACACCCAGCAGGTGACTCCTCACGGTACATGGTCGGGTGGCATGATCAGAAGGCACAACTGCTTCAGAAACGTTCTGGAATTTCCTCAAGTGGTTAAACAAGGGGTCACCCTGTCCCAGCAATTCCACTCCTGGGTGTCTGTCCAAGAGGGGGGAAAACACATGTCCCCTCAAAAACTTGCATGGGGATGTGGACAGCAGCATTATACTGATAACTAGAAAATCAACTGGCCATCAATTGGCGAATGAGCACACAAGATGCGGCCTCTCCAGGGCCACCTGAATTGTCGCATGACCTTGCATCACTACTTTTTTCATCTAATCGTTCTCGTCCTCTGGACAGGCCTTGTCCACTAGATGAGATTCAAGAGAATACTAGAAACCACAGAACTATGCACTTTAACTTAGTGAATGTATGTGAGTTAGATCTCAATGAAGCTGTCGTGAGGAAAAGGATTCCAGGGCCGTGATGGTGGTGGGAAAGGTGGGAGGGTAGGTTGTAGATGTCAACCTTCACAAGGTTCCCAGGGTTGCACGTGGATTGGATGCAGGCGAGGGGGCCAAGGGCCCCAGGCCTGGGCCTGAAGAGTTCACAGAATGTCTGGAGATGGGAGAAGATGGGCAAGATTAAAGGTGGGGGCAACTCCAGGCTCCTCAGGACACATGTGAGCAACTGGCGAGACACCCCGGGGGAGAGCCTGGCCCCACCGTGCATCACTCCTCAGCTCCCAAACCTTCATCTCCTCTCATTGAGCCTCCCTCCCCACAGCCCAGTAGGGGCACCCACTCCTGCTCTTCCTCCTGTCGCTGAGAGGACCAAGACTTGCCAAGGCTGAGACAAGGGCACTTCTCCAAGTGATGCCCGCTGGCAAGAGACAGGGCCTGGAACACAGGCGGCAGGCAGGACCTGAGTGGGACCCCACGCAGCCACTTCTAGCTGGCCCTCAGGTTCTGCCTCTGTGCCAGGCCCTAAGGCCTCAGAGTTCAATGAACTGTGTAAATTCCAGAGCGGTGCCCCCTTTGTCGGAACCCCACGGCTGCTCCAGGAGCCAATGGTATTCAAAGCTCAGGCCGCAATCAGACCCACGGAGGAGGCGGGGACACCTGTGGGCACCCTATTCCTGTACGGGGACCAGGCACCCCAGGAGCAATTACTGTTTGAAACTTCCATCCCATGGGACACTGAGAGGACAAGCAAGGGCTTGCCTGGTCTTTGTGTCCAGTCACCTGGAAAACACTCAGGCCTCAGGGACAGAGCAGGGAGGCCCAGTCTGAGCAGCAGAACAATGAGATCTCCCTCATGCGCACTGGGCCTCCTGCTGCCCCTTCCCCATTCATTGGCTCACTCGCTCCTTCCGCCCTGGGCTTGCTCTGCTCCTATGCTGGGTTCATCTTTGGAGGCGAGTGTATGGATCAGGCCTCATTCTGCCCATTTCACAGATGAGGCTCCTGAGGCCCAGCAGCTGACCTACATCTTCCTCTAGAGGAGGAAAGGGACAAAGTCTTCAACTTCAGTGGCTTCATGTGGCACATGATAGGTGCTCAGAATAAGGTGAGTGGAGGTTTGAAGCCCAGGGTTCAGGCCTGTCTGCCATGGTGCTGCCTGGGGGCGGGGCACAGGGTTGTCCTGGGGGCTCAGGGCTGCAGAGGATGTGCTGAGTGTGTGACTGGGAGAAGACAGGGTCCCAGTAGTGCCTGTGGTGCTCTGGGACCACTGGTGGTGAGCACATGTCCCCAGCCAGGTCCTATCCACACAGGAGCTTCCAGATTGAGGGTTCCGACGGGTCAGCAGAGTAGGGCCCACTAGGATCTGCTGGAGGACGCCTGCCTTCCATAGTGGTGGACACTTAGAGCACAGGGAGGTGGGTGGAGAAGGGGAGGGACAGGAGGGAAACTGTGAGGGAGGGTGGGACAGGGACAGAGAGACAGGTGGGGAGGGCAGAGGAACAAACGTCAGTTCTGCAGTTTGCTGGCCGTGTGACCTGGGCAAGCTCTTCACTAAACTGCAGCTTCAACAGCCTTTGCTTCAGGAGCACTTAGCCACCGCATCTGGAGGGGACAGTGAAGGCACAGGCCCTGCCCTGGGGACCTGCGGTCCTGTCCAGGGGCAGACAGAGATGGGCAGACGGAGCATCTCCGTGTGCTGAGCCATCCCCGTCTCTCCCACAGGAGGCTTCAGGAGCAGGACTGCTCCCTGAGCACCGTGTCTCCAGTGTGCCTGGCCTGGGCCTGGCACCTATCCAGTGCCCAGTGTCTGCCTGCTGAGTGTAACCAGTTGAATCTGTCTTTGGGCTGGGAGGTACGAATGGTCCAATTGGGAGGTTCCGACCGATCCCACATGGGACAGCTCCATCTTCCCTCTCCCCATTCCCCAGGGAGTCAGGGACCGGCACACTGGTCCTGGAGTCCAGAGTCCTATCTCAGTGTCCCCAGGGAGGCCTGTTCCATGGCTGGGGCTTAGTAGCCACAGAAAAGGAAGGGACCATGGCCTTCCCACTGGCGGTGGCACTTTCCAGCTGTCCAGGCTGGACAGAAGCAGCAGGCCTGCTATTCTGCACTGGGGTGTGGCAGCAGGCCAGGGAAGTGCTACGGTCCTCGGGGCCTGTCTGGCTGCTCGGTGTTCCTGCCTTAGGGACACTGGCTGTTTGCAGCCCTGGCTTCCGGCCTCCCTGCCTCTGTGTAGCCTCTGGGATGCCACTGGTCCTGGCCCCTGGTTTTAAATTCCTACTCAGGCTTTGGGGCCCAAAAAATAAGCCCCTCAATTATTTTTTTTAAGCCCCTCAATTCTACAAAATGTTTCTGACACGTCTTCCTTCTTGGAGAAGTGAATTCCTTCCGCAGCACATCCTCCCTGGCCTAAGTCCCTGTGAGATCCTTTGCTCCCGGGTGAAGCCCTTCTCCCCTCCCTCATCCACACTTTGAGGCCTTCTACGAGGGGACGCTGCCAGTCTTCCCCCTGCTCTGGTCACTGCCCACCCCCACTTGAGTCTCTCCTACCTACCTCTGAGCCTTTGCAGCTGCTGTTCCCTGACTTTCTCTGAGGGTCCCAACCATGTTCCAGATTTCTTTATTCTTAAGCTTCCATTTAGAGGCAGCCTTCTCCACGAAGCCCCTCTGGTGGGCTCCCCACCACCCAGAGCCCATCCTAGTTCAGCACCTGGCCGCTCACTTGGAATGGAAACTTTACACGTCTGACTCTCCACTCCTTGTCCTCTGTTGTAGTGAAGCATTTACCAAATGGCTGAAGGGGGAGCCCCCTCGCCTGATCTGGCTGGCCTGGGTTCCTCTGGAGCAGACTCTCTGGCTACCAACACCAAATCCATCCTCTCCATCCTGGTGTCTCCTCTGCAGGTAGATAAATCAGAGGTTCATCCTGATTGGACCAAGCAGACACGTTAATTTAGTTTTCCTTGCCAGTGGCTGATTTAGGGATGGATGCACGGCCCGGTTCTCCCAATGACAAGGGAGGAAGGGTCTGGGCAAGGGAGGAAGTGGCACCTGGGAGAGGATGCTCTGCCAGTGAAGCAGAGGAAGCGACACTCTTTCTCTTTTCCCTGTTGGTGTTGCATCTTTAGGGGATGGCTGAGACCATGGCAGCCAAGGGAGGCCAGCCATGGACACTGGCACACTGGGTGGACACTGTGCAGAAGCCAGTTTCACCCCTGAGCAGGTGAATTCATTGACCCAGAGGCCACCCTACAGGAACTTCTGTTTGGATAAGAAATATTTTTTTTGGTGCTGGGGATTAAACCCAAGGCCTTGTGCGTGCGAGCGAGGCCAGCCCTCTACCAACTAAGCTATACCCCCAGCTCATGCTCTTAATGGTGGAATCCATTTTGAGTGGGAGTTTCCGTTCGTGCATGGGGCTGGTCCCAAGCATTCCTGGGGATGCGTTTCAAGGTCTTCTGTCCTGGAGGGTGTTCTCGGAATCCACCAGGGCTCTCTCTGCTCCTAGACAAATCTAGTCCCAAGGCTGGGGAGAGACATGATGGATCCCAATGCTCTGCTTCCAGGACGCACCTCCAGGCCTCAGTATCTGTGTCCTTCTGGCACAGGGACCATAATGAAGAGAGCAGCGGAGACCTTCGGGTGGAGCTCTTACAGGTGGGCCTGGTCAACCTGTTCATTTTATGATGAGGGTAACCGAGGACAGACAGATTCAGCTGGTTCCCCGGAAGAAGAGACCAGGGGTGACAGGCAAGCAAAATCAGAGATGCCCCTGTGTATAAAAGCTGCAAGGCCGCGCCTGTGGGCAGATGCAACCACAGCGGTCCCCAGCGCCCTGCCCACGCAGCCCGGCCCCCTGTCAGCTCGCCAGGCAGGCAGCGGGCGGCGCGGGGTTTACCCTGCAGTCGGGGTTTACCCTGCAGTCCGGCTCTTGCCTCAGGCCTCGGGCTGCCTCCCAGCCCACCATCCGACCTCCTGGGGCTCCCTCCCCGACTGTGGGGCGCAGAAAAGGGCTGCGGGGAAGGCGAGGGGTGATGAGAGCTCCCCCGCCCCTTCCCTGCAGCTAGCCTGCCATTGGTCCGTTTGTCAGCCTGTCCTTGCCAGCCATTGGCTGATCCT
>JAJEJO010000231.1:996677-1011782 GCA_020662805.1 Glaucomys volans
GGAGTTTGGAAGAAGTTGATTCCAAACACTTGGACTTTGAGGGGCTCAAGACGCAGAGGAAGTAACTGCAGATGTGCTGGAAACAGCAAGGGACTAGAATAGGACATGGAGCCTGAAGATGTGACTAAATCGCTACCATCTCACGACACAACTTGGATGCACAGGAGTTGCTTCCTCTGGATGAGCAGAGAAAGCAGTTTATTGAGATGGAATTGACTCCTGGCCAAGGCGCTGAGAATGCTGTTGAAATGACAGCAAAGGGTTTAGGATAAGACATGGCTCAGCTGATAAAGCAGGGGAGGTCTGAGAAGATCGACTCTGGTTTTGAAAGAAGTTGTCCTGTAGGTCAAACGCTGTCAACAGTGTCACAGGCTGCAGGGAACTCCTTCATGGAAGGAAGAGTCAACCAATGTAGCAAACGCATTATCGTCTTAAAATGCCCCAGCCACCTGGCCTTGGGCAGCCACCAGCCTGATCAATCAGTGACTGTCACCATCCTGGCCAGACCCTCCCCCAGCAAAACAAGTAAGACATGTGGCAGGCTCAGATGGTTGTTAGCATTTTCTAGCAATAAAGGATTTTTAGATGAAGTTCTGCACATTTTTTAGACATAATGCATTGTACACTTAATAGTCTACAATACAGTGCAAACGTGATTTTTATATGCACTGAGAAACCAAAAAATTCATTGCAGTATTTGCTTTATGGAGTGGTCTGCAACTAATCCCACCATATCTCCGAAGTATGCTTGTATATCCTGCCGGTGCTGTTCCTCTGGGAGCCCCGACTGACAACCATCCCTCCCTGCAAGAACAACCTTTTGACACAGGGAGTGGCAGCTTCCCGCTCCTAGTCAGCACACCTTTGTCCTCTCCCTGGTATCAACGGCCTGAGTTTCTTTTGGGGGCTCGCCCTCTGTCAGTCTCAGTTCATAGGTTTCACCTGGGAATGACTCAGGACGTGATCCACAATTGGCCAAGCAGTTGCCAGCCTCCTTCTGGCTGTGGTCACAGGGCAGGGGTCAACATGTGACCTGACTTGGCCAACAACAGCTCTGTTTTGCCCTTGCCTGGAACTTTCCAGAAGACAGCTGCTCTGTTGGCTGCAGAGCTGGACTGAGTGCAGAGCTTATGGGGACCCTGAGTGGGGTAGGCTTGCACAAGGGAGGCAGAGTCCAGACAGAGGGCCGAGTTCCTCCCGTGGCCTGGGGTTCTTGGGTCAGCCTGTTTCTAGAGGTGGGGCCACTTTGGGCTCCCTCCTGTGCACCAATCAACCCTCTGTTTGTCCAAATTAGTCTGGGCTGAGCTCATATCCTGTGCTCCCAAAGGCCTCTGGCGCAGTATCATGTGGAGTTGGGATGGTGTGGGATCTCCAAGTACTCTGGGAGGAAGGGTGGGAAACCTGGAGGTCGGGCTTGGTGACAAGAAAGCTCGGTTACTGGTCAAGTGGGAAGCCAGGACTGGAAACCAGGTCTGCTCACTGCCTCTCCTGCAGCTCCAGGGAGAGGCCCTTCCACAGCTCGCAGCAGCGTTCCAGGGGAGCCAGGCCACCTCCCTGGTGACACAGGAAGCACCTCATCAATGTGGGCCATTGCAGTGACCACCTTGACTCTTGCTGCATGGTAGACACTGTCCTTGTCACTGTTCCCAAGATTGTTGAGGCTGTGTCTTCTCTTCAGCACAGGGGCTGCCTAGCCCAATGACAGCTTTCAGCCATGTGTGGCCCCACTCCCCCAGCAGGCTCTTGCTACCTCTCAGTTCCAGATCAGCTGCCCATCAGATGTCCCGGGAACTTGGCCTTGGCTCTGGCACCTGCCGGGGGCCCTGCAGCTGCTCCTTCTGCTTTTCTGTCTTTGAACAGTAGGTAGATGCTCCAGTGCCCCCTTTGGAGCAAGGCCCTGGGAGCTGCCTCTCCCCGTGGGCCTGGCAATCCTTCCAGCCGGGTTCCAGCAGGAAGATCCGGCGAGTTGCAGAAGGCAGTCATTTTCTGGGCCCAGATGGCTGTTCCCTTAGCCCTTCCCCCAGCAAGATGCACGTCCCTCCTGCTCCATGGTCCAGTGATTAAAGCAAACCTATTCAAAGCAACGAGTTGAGCCAAATCAAAGGAAAGACGAAGAATGCATAAAACCCCAGCAGTTTAAGTTTCATATTGGAATATCAAAGGAATATTGAAATATAGGAATATCAAATACCAATTCGCTATTTTTTAAAATGTTTTGCATTTACAGACTCAATTTCAATGGGATAAAGCGCGCTGTCTTTAAGAGGCTCCCATATAATATAAACTTCATTGGTTTTAAAGGAAACAGATTGGAAACCTGGAGTGCGGACAGGCTCCTCTTCCCCTTGGGTGCACAGCCATAAGGGCCTAGATGCAAGGAGACCCGGAGACACTAGCTGAGGCCATCAGGCCTCCTGGAGGAACTTCTGGATGCCTGGTGTCATAGCTTGGGAGGGCACCGGCCATGCAGGAACCTCTGCCTTCTTGAAATGACACCAGCCCTAATGCATCGTCAGAATTTTCCAGAAACAATGGGATATCTATATGTCTATATGTAGTAGACCCTCTGTATTTGTGGGTTCTGTATCTGCAGGTTCAACCAACAGCAGAAAAAAAACGTTTTAAAAAACTGCATCTGTATGGAACATGTAGATTTTTTTGTGTTTAACAACTACTTACCCAGCATTTACATGATATTAGCTATGATCAGTAATCTAGAGATGGTCTCAAGTATATGAAAGGTTGTATTTGTAATAAATAAAGTCAATAATAAAAGACAAAGAGGTCATTTAAAATACAAAGGATTTAAACAGGCATTTCTCCAGGACATAGGGATGGCCCGTAATCCCTGGAAGAGTGCTGCTCGTCCCTCGGCCACACCCAGCAGGTGACTCCTCACGGTACATGGTCGGGTGGCATGATCAGAAGGCACAACTGCTTCAGAAACGTTCTGGAATTTCCTCAAGTGGTTAAACAAGGGGTCACCCTGTCCCAGCAATTCCACTCCTGGGTGTCTGTCCAAGAGGGGGGAAAACACATGTCCCCTCAAAAACTTGCATGGGGATGTGGACAGCAGCATTATACTGATAACTAGAAAATCAACTGGCCATCAATTGGCGAATGAGCACACAAGATGCGGCCTCTCCAGGGCCACCTGAATTGTCGCATGACCTTGCATCACTACTTTTTTCATCTAATCGTTCTCGTCCTCTGGACAGGCCTTGTCCACTAGATGAGATTCAAGAGAATACTAGAAACCACAGAACTATGCACTTTAACTTAGTGAATGTATGTGAGTTAGATCTCAATGAAGCTGTCGTGAGGAAAAGGATTCCAGGGCCGTGATGGTGGTGGGAAAGGTGGGAGGGTAGGTTGTAGATGTCAACCTTCACAAGGTTCCCAGGGTTGCACGTGGATTGGATGCAGGCGAGGGGGCCAAGGGCCCCAGGCCTGGGCCTGAAGAGTTCACAGAATGTCTGGAGATGGGAGAAGATGGGCAAGATTAAAGGTGGGGGCAACTCCAGGCTCCTCAGGACACATGTGAGCAACTGGCGAGACACCCCGGGGGAGAGCCTGGCCCCACCGTGCATCACTCCTCAGCTCCCAAACCTTCATCTCCTCTCATTGAGCCTCCCTCCCCACAGCCCAGTAGGGGCACCCACTCCTGCTCTTCCTCCTGTCGCTGAGAGGACCAAGACTTGCCAAGGCTGAGACAAGGGCACTTCTCCAAGTGATGCCCGCTGGCAAGAGACAGGGCCTGGAACACAGGCGGCAGGCAGGACCTGAGTGGGACCCCACGCAGCCACTTCTAGCTGGCCCTCAGGTTCTGCCTCTGTGCCAGGCCCTAAGGCCTCAGAGTTCAATGAACTGTGTAAATTCCAGAGCGGTGCCCCCTTTGTCGGAACCCCACGGCTGCTCCAGGAGCCAATGGTATTCAAAGCTCAGGCCGCAATCAGACCCACGGAGGAGGCGGGGACACCTGTGGGCACCCTATTCCTGTACGGGGACCAGGCACCCCAGGAGCAATTACTGTTTGAAACTTCCATCCCATGGGACACTGAGAGGACAAGCAAGGGCTTGCCTGGTCTTTGTGTCCAGTCACCTGGAAAACACTCAGGCCTCAGGGACAGAGCAGGGAGGCCCAGTCTGAGCAGCAGAACAATGAGATCTCCCTCATGCGCACTGGGCCTCCTGCTGCCCCTTCCCCATTCATTGGCTCACTCGCTCCTTCCGCCCTGGGCTTGCTCTGCTCCTATGCTGGGTTCATCTTTGGAGGCGAGTGTATGGATCAGGCCTCATTCTGCCCATTTCACAGATGAGGCTCCTGAGGCCCAGCAGCTGACCTACATCTTCCTCTAGAGGAGGAAAGGGACAAAGTCTTCAACTTCAGTGGCTTCATGTGGCACATGATAGGTGCTCAGAATAAGGTGAGTGGAGGTTTGAAGCCCAGGGTTCAGGCCTGTCTGCCATGGTGCTGCCTGGGGGCGGGGCACAGGGTTGTCCTGGGGGCTCAGGGCTGCAGAGGATGTGCTGAGTGTGTGACTGGGAGAAGACAGGGTCCCAGTAGTGCCTGTGGTGCTCTGGGACCACTGGTGGTGAGCACATGTCCCCAGCCAGGTCCTATCCACACAGGAGCTTCCAGATTGAGGGTTCCGACGGGTCAGCAGAGTAGGGCCCACTAGGATCTGCTGGAGGACGCCTGCCTTCCATAGTGGTGGACACTTAGAGCACAGGGAGGTGGGTGGAGAAGGGGAGGGACAGGAGGGAAACTGTGAGGGAGGGTGGGACAGGGACAGAGAGACAGGTGGGGAGGGCAGAGGAACAAACGTCAGTTCTGCAGTTTGCTGGCCGTGTGACCTGGGCAAGCTCTTCACTAAACTGCAGCTTCAACAGCCTTTGCTTCAGGAGCACTTAGCCACCGCATCTGGAGGGGACAGTGAAGGCACAGGCCCTGCCCTGGGGACCTGCGGTCCTGTCCAGGGGCAGACAGAGATGGGCAGACGGAGCATCTCCGTGTGCTGAGCCATCCCCGTCTCTCCCACAGGAGGCTTCAGGAGCAGGACTGCTCCCTGAGCACCGTGTCTCCAGTGTGCCTGGCCTGGGCCTGGCACCTATCCAGTGCCCAGTGTCTGCCTGCTGAGTGTAACCAGTTGAATCTGTCTTTGGGCTGGGAGGTACGAATGGTCCAATTGGGAGGTTCCGACCGATCCCACATGGGACAGCTCCATCTTCCCTCTCCCCATTCCCCAGGGAGTCAGGGACCGGCACACTGGTCCTGGAGTCCAGAGTCCTATCTCAGTGTCCCCAGGGAGGCCTGTTCCATGGCTGGGGCTTAGTAGCCACAGAAAAGGAAGGGACCATGGCCTTCCCACTGGCGGTGGCACTTTCCAGCTGTCCAGGCTGGACAGAAGCAGCAGGCCTGCTATTCTGCACTGGGGTGTGGCAGCAGGCCAGGGAAGTGCTACGGTCCTCGGGGCCTGTCTGGCTGCTCGGTGTTCCTGCCTTAGGGACACTGGCTGTTTGCAGCCCTGGCTTCCGGCCTCCCTGCCTCTGTGTAGCCTCTGGGATGCCACTGGTCCTGGCCCCTGGTTTTAAATTCCTACTCAGGCTTTGGGGCCCAAAAAATAAGCCCCTCAATTATTTTTTTTAAGCCCCTCAATTCTACAAAATGTTTCTGACACGTCTTCCTTCTTGGAGAAGTGAATTCCTTCCGCAGCACATCCTCCCTGGCCTAAGTCCCTGTGAGATCCTTTGCTCCCGGGTGAAGCCCTTCTCCCCTCCCTCATCCACACTTTGAGGCCTTCTACGAGGGGACGCTGCCAGTCTTCCCCCTGCTCTGGTCACTGCCCACCCCCACTTGAGTCTCTCCTACCTACCTCTGAGCCTTTGCAGCTGCTGTTCCCTGACTTTCTCTGAGGGTCCCAACCATGTTCTAGATTTCTTTATTCTTAAGCTTCCATTTAGAGGCAGCCTTCTCCACAAAGCCCCTCTGATGGGCTCCCCACCACCCAGAGCCCATCCTAGTTCAGCACCTGGCCGCTCACTTGGAATGGAAACTTTACACGTCTGCCTCTCCACTCCTTGTCCTCTGTTGTAGTGAAGCATTTACCAAATGGCTGAAGGGGGAGCCCCCTCGCCTGATCTGGCTGGCCTGGGTTCCTCTGGAGCAGACTCTCTGGCTACCAACACCAAATCCATCCTCTCCATCCTGGTGTCTCCTCTGCAGGTAGATAAATCAGAGGTTCATCCTGATTGGACCAAGCAGACACGTTAATTTAGTTTTCCTTGCCAGTGGCTGATTTAGGGATGGATGCACGGCCCGGTTCTCCCAATGACAAGGGAGGAAGGGTCTGGGCAAGGGAGGAAGTGGCACCTGGGAGAGGATGCTCTGCCAGTGAAGCAGAGGAAGCGACACTCTTTCTCTTTTCCCTGTTGGTGTTGCATCTTTAGGGGATGGCTGAGACCATGGCAGCCAAGGGAGGCCAGCCATGGACACTGGCACACTGGGTGGACACTGTGCAGAAGCCAGTTTCACCCCTGAGCAGGTGAATTCATTGACCCAGAGGCCACCCTACAGGAACTTCTGTTTGGATAAGAAATATTTTTTTTGGTGCTGGGGATTAAACCCAAGGCCTTGTGCGTGCGAGCGAGGCCAGCCCTCTACCAACTAAGCTATACCCCCAGCTCATGCTCTTAATGGTGGAATCCATTTTGAGTGGGAGTTTCCGTTCGTGCATGGGGCTGGTCCCAAGCATTCCTGGGGATGCGTTTCAAGGTCTTCTGTCCTGGAGGGTGTTCTCGGAATCCACCAGGGCTCTCTCTGCTCCTAGACAAATCTAGTCCCAAGGCTGGGGAGAGACATGATGGATCCCAATGCTCTGCTTCCAGGACGCACCTCCAGGCCTCAGTATCTGTGTCCTTCTGGCACAGGGACCATAATGAAGAGAGCAGCGGAGACCTTCGGGTGGAGCTCTTAGAGGTGGGCCTGGTCAACCTGTTCATTTTATGATGAGGGTAACCGAGGACAGACAGATTCAGCTGGTTCCCCGGAAGAAGAGACCAGGGGTGACAGGCAAGCAAAATCAGAGATGCCCCTGTGTATAAAAGCTGCAAGGCCGCGCCTGTGGGCAGATGCAACCACAGCGGTCCCCAGCGCCCTGCCCACGCAGCCCGGCCCCCTGTCAGCTCGCCAGGCAGGCAGCGGGCGGCGCGGGGTTTACCCTGCAGTCCGGCTCTTGCCTCAGGCCTCGGGCTGCCTCCCAGCCCACCATCCGACCTCCTGGGGCTCCCTCCCCGACTGTGGGGCGCAGAAAAGGGCTGCGGGGAAGGCGAGGGGTGATGAGAGCTCCCCCGCCCCTTCCCTGCAGCTAGCCTGCCATTGGTCCGTTTGTCAGCCTGTCCTTGCCAGCCATTGGCTGATCCTCGCCCGCCAAAATTCAATTTCACAATTGGCCCTATCGCGGTTTTGCCCGCAAAGTTCAAGAGCTTAAAAGAGGCTCCCCGGCCATGTTCTTTCTCTTTCTTCTCTTTCTCTTTCTCTTTCTCTTTCTCTTTCTCTTTCTCTTTCTCTTTTTCTCTTTTTCTCTTTCTCTTCTTTTTCTTTCTCTTCCTCTTCCTCTTCCTCTCTCTCTCTTTTTCTCTCTCTCTTTCAGGGCAGACGCTGTTCCTCTGCCTAATAAGAAATCTCTTGTGTGAATTAGCCGGGGGAGTGGTTTTTCTGGGGACTTTTTCACCTTGGCGGGCAAGCAAATCAGAGATGCCCCTGCACCTGCGGCGGGAGGGCCTTGCGGTCCTGGGGGCGGGAACCGCTGCGCACTGGGTCTCCGCCTTGGAAACCCACAGGGCGCCTGGGCATGTTAAGGGCTCCGGGAAGTCCTGCAGGAAAGGATGGGGCTTGAAACAACTTTATTTGACTCAGTTTTTAGCGAGCACTCTTCTTCGGCTTGGAGGCCCACTACCCAATGTCCTGCAAACCTTGGCCTTTGGAACAGGAGAGGGAAGCTCAGGGCTACAGACCTGCTCCCAGGCCTCATGTTGACATGTCTGTCAAGGTCATGGAGCAAGAAGGAAAAATAGAATGCCCTGGGCCAGAGAGGGAGACTCTTGGATGGGAGCAGTAGCTCATGGGACCTCAGGGAGGAAGAGTCGTGTTGTGGCGCAGGGAGGTGGCCGCTCCCTGTGATGCCCCATCAGTGTGGGTGGCTGGAGTGAGGAAAGCCCGTGCCACCTCCCAGACATTCCCATGAAGTGATGTATAGAAGGGAACAGCTTCTCCACCTGCAGATTGTCTACAATGCACGACCTGGGTGCATGGACTCCCCACTGGGGCTCCTGGAGGCCAGAGCGCATGTTCACATGCTGGAGATGAAGCGTACGTGTGCGCGGGTTTTGGATTCTCTGTGACCCCACGAGGCTGGGTGCTAGGCTGGGCATCTGCAGCTGGAGATGAAGCGCCATCACCCCGATGGGCCACCTGGGTGACTTCAGAGGAGCGGGCAGCTGTCATCGTGGACTGGGGCAGCGGGAGGTGTTCCAAGCAGGCTGCCGACCTCCGGGATTGCATGGACTCAGGCTTCCCGCCCCGGGCGGGGGTGCTGGGATCCAGCGCTGCTCTCTGCACCCGAGCCTGGGGTGTCGATGCCACCACCACTCACCTTCTTCCCAATGGAAGGGGAGCAGGGCTCCCAGGCCTGCTCACAGCTCTGAGCTGGAAGGAGAGGAGGGGGCCTGCCAGGAGCAGCCCTGGAGCTACTGGGGACCCGCTTAACCCAGGGGCTGGGAGGCCCCTGGCCCCTCAACTGGGAAGAGGGGCTTCCCAAGGCCTCAGGGGTTGCACCCTCCTTCCCAGGGAGACCTGCTGATTGGCAGCCCTTCCTCTCTTGCCTCAGTAAGGTTGAGTAAGGAATAAGCTTCAAAGGTCACTGGGAACCTGTGTTAGATGGGGAACAGTGACACTCACAAGACGGCCACTCTCTGCTTCAGGGCAACTCCATGATCCCTTTGCCAGGCCCTGCCTTTCTGACCCCCTGTTGCATTTTGGATCTTCAATGTCCCCCAAAGGTCCATGCCTGCTTAAAGCCTTGGTCCCAGGGTGGCATGATGGTGAGGAGTGGAACCCTTGGGAGGTGGCCTCGGAGGAGGTCCTTAAGCCCCTGGTGGTGTTCCCTTGAAGTGGGTTGGGGGAGCCTGGTCTCCTCTCTGCTTCCTGGCTCATGAAGTAAGATATTTGGCCCACCATTGCCATATGGTGTCCTTACCAGAGGCCTGAAACAAAGGGACCTCCAAACTTGGATCAGAAACTCCAGAACTCTGAGCTCAATAGCCTTTTTCTCTTTATAAGTTAACTGCCTCTGGTATTTTGTTATAGTGACAGAAAATTGGCTAATACCATGAGGCTGTTATGTCATGTTCAAGAGCTTCTTTCTTCTAAAGACCACAGAACTTTCCACCTACAAAAGAGAGTAAGTTTCAATGATTTCCCCAGAGTCACATGGCTAGTGAATGCCGCCAGGCATTAAAACCCAGGATGCCTGTTTTCTGGTTGTGAGCAAGGGAGGGAGAAGCGTGGGGGCTGTGCTGTGAGGAGCTTGCTCAGTGGAGAGGAGGAGAGGCTGTTGGTAGGAATCCTCTTTCCCTCTTGCTGGGCAGCCTAACAGGCCCCTGTGATCCCGTCCAGCGGTGTTCATGTGCAGGTGGACTCCCGTCCCCTTGTCTGGAGGCTGGATTCAGTGGCTTATGTCAAGCAATGGAAAACAGCAGAAAGAGCAGAACATCCTCTCCAAAACTAAATTATAAAAGACGACTGGGGCTTCCATCTTGGGTGTGTGTTCCCCCACCCTTTGGCTCACTTGCTGTGGGGAAACTGGCTGCCAGTTGTGAGGTGGCTCTGTGGACAGGGCCACATGGTGGGAAGCTGAGGGCAGCCTCCACCGCTGTCAAGTGAGGGGCAGAGGCCATGCAAGGGTGTCTGGGAGTGGATCTCCCCCAGGCCAGCCTCCAGATGAGAGCAGACCCCACCATGCTCAGATTCCTGACCAAAAGTCTGACATAATCAATATTTATTGTTTTAAGCTGCTAAATTTTAGAAAATTACAGATAACTATCACTCATGAACTTAAATAAAAAAATCCTAAACAAAATATAGTGAACTAGTTCTAGAAATATATATGTATATTATGGGTGTATATATATGATTTAACTAGATGTATGCAGATATTCAAGGCAGAATCAACTTTAGAAAATATATTAGGAAAATTCACCAGATTAATAGCTTACAGGAGGCACACCACATGGTGATCTCAATACTCTAGTCTCCCTGCTACCCATGGTTCCATAGTTGGTTACCTACAATCAAATGTGATCCAAACTATCAAATGGAAAATTTAGAAATAAACAATTGATATATTTTAAAGACATGTCGTAGCTGGGCACGGTGGTGCACGCCTGTAATCCCAGCACTTGGGAGGCTGAGGCAGGAGGATTGCAAGTTCAAAGTCAGCCTCAGCAACTTAGTGAGCCTCTAAGCAACTCAGTGAGACCTTGTCTCTAAATAAAATACAAAATAGGACTGGGGATGTGGCTCAGTGGTTAAGTGCCCCTGGGTTCAATCCCTAGTACCAAAAAAAAAATAAAATAAAAAAAGATATGTCGTTCTGAGTAGCAAGATGAAATCCTATGTTGCCCTGCTCCACCCACCTGGAAAGTGAATCGACCTTTCGTCCAGGGTATCCACACAGTATACATCACCCACTCGTTCATCACTGTAGCCGACTGACTAACTGCTGCCATATTGCGGTGCGTGTGCTCAAGTAACCTGCTTTACTGAACAGTGGCCCCAAAGTGCAAGAATAGTGACCAAAGCAGCTGATCCTCTTTCTGATGGACGGTCAGGATGTCAGTAGTGGCCTAACACCACATCAGGGGCTGTCATCTGCCTCACACCACGGTAGCAGGTAACCATGTGTCACCTCATGCCATTATAGGATGTGTGGGTGGGTGCCACGCGGTAAGGTATTCAGAGAGAGAGAGAGAGGAAGAGGCCACATCCACGGAACCCTTATTGCAGCACATTGTCATGATTGTTGTCGTTCACTGCTATCTGTTGCTGTCAGTCTCTTCCCGTGCCTACTTATAATTTAAACTTTGCCACAGGTTTGTGTGTATAACAACAACCATGGTATTTATAGGGCTTGGTACTACATAGAGTTTCAGGGATCCAGAGGGGTCCTGGAATGTATCCCCTATGGATAGCAGGGGCTCTTACATTGAAAGGAAATGTATTTGATTAAATTCAAGTCATAAAAAAGCCCTTAGCCACTCTGAAAGCAATTTCCTTAAGTCGACAAAGAGGACCTGCCACAAATATCCTACTCAGTTGGTGAGATGTTAACGTCCTCTCCCCAAATCCAGAAGGAGACACACACTTCTGCCATCATTGCTTCTATTTGGCATTTACCTGGAGGTCCCAGTTAGTGCGGGGCTAGCAAAGCAGACGGAGGGTGTGCATATTGGAAAGGAAGAAAGAAGAGTGTCATTGTTCAGAGACAATACCCTTACCCACCTGGGAAATCCAGAAGAATCTATGTGCAAATTTATCAGAATCAGTACAGCAGTTCAGTGAGCTTGCTAGATGTGTGGACAACACAGTGTCCCTTACTTCATGTGCTGAACCCCTAACTCCCAATAAAGGAGATTATTAAGGTGAAGAGGCTTTATAAGCCAGGGCCCTGCTCCAGTGGTAGGAGTGTTGTTCTACGAGGAGGAAAAGGCCCCAAAGACCTCGCTCTCTTCCTTCCTGAGCCCAGGAAAGGCCCCGCACACAGCAAGGAGGCACCTGCTTGCAACTCAGCAGAGAGCCCCCCCCCACACACAAGGCTGCCAATCGTCGGGGCAACTTGATCTCAGACTTCGAGCTTCTCGAACTGTGAGGAAATAGATTTAGGTTGCTTAAACCACCCAGTCTATGGGTGGCAGCCCTCGCCGTAGAGCAACGTGTGTGTGTGTGCTGATTACCCTTCTGTACGTCAGCAGTGAATGAAAAATGCAATAAGAAGGTGCATTTGGGGTCACAGGAATGGAGGTGTCTCAGCCTTTGGAACAGGAGAAGGATGCTCAGGGCTACAGACCTGCTCCTGGGCCACAGGTTTTCATATCTGGGGGTCTGTCAAGGTCACGGGGCAAGAAGGAAAACTAGAGGGCCCTGGGCTGGAGGGGGAAACTCATGCATGCGAGCCGAGTGAGCACTGTAGTTCAAGACTAAGTAGGAAACCACAGGGTGAATCAAAAAAGGCATTGACAATACTAAGTGGAGGGTCTCAGCCACGTGCTGGGCGATGGGATATTCCGTGACCATTAGCTCTTCAGAGCCATTTCTCCCAGAGGTTTTATTTTTTATCCCTTTCCTATTTTTTTTCCACTTGGAAGAAACTTGACAGTTGATCATAAAGTTTAATGTATAAACAACAACAAAAAAATCCTGATCAAGAATAGCAAACACCCTCCTGAGAAAGAAGCAGAACCAGGCTGACTTGCCCTGGCAGGTATCAAGAATGTGAGATGATTGTGGGGCAGACACAGGATAGACACCCAGACCAAGGGGACGGAAGAGACATCCAGGAGCAGAGCAGCAGTGGGGGGAGCAGAGCTGGAATGTGGCAGGTCAGGGACCCAGGTGGCGGGGGAGAAAGGCTGGCCAATACCTGGGGCTGGAACCCAGGATGACGGGCAGCTTGTACTGGAATACGAGAAATAGGCCCCTACTTCCCACCGTAAGAAAAGTTCCAGATGGAGCAGCGACTTGAACACGAGAGGCAAATATGCTAAAGCTTTGAAATACAATTGAAGATAAAATGCTGACGAAGTCTAAGTTATCAATTGTTTCTTTGAAGGCTTGTGATTTGGGGGATCATCTTTTTATTTATTTTTATTTTTTGGTACCAGGGATTGAACTCAGGGGCACTCCACCACTGAGCCACATCCCCAGCCCTATTTTGTATTTTATTTAGAGACAGGGTCTCCCTGAGTTGCTTAGGGCCTTGCTGTTGCTGAGGCTGGCTTTGAACTCACAATCCTCCTGCCTCAGCCTCCCCAGCTGCTGGGATGACAGGCATGTGCAACTGTGCCAGGCTTGGGGGATCATGTAGAAGAGATCTGTTCATTCCTGAAGGATATGGGGTCTCTGATCATCCAAAGATTCCTTGAAACATGAAAAGACAAAGCTCAAACTAGGAGAGGGTTTTGCAAAACCTGACTGATGGTGCTGAACAGACAGGACTCCGCTGTTGAATGGAAACACATGAGAGGTTGTGTGTTGTTGGACGATTTGTAGCAGCTGCGACAGAGAAGGGGTGATTCTCAAGCATGATGCTAACGTTAACCAACGCTGGGGACACGAGGCATGCAGTGTTTTGTGGAAACCTGCTTCGGGTTTTGAATTTAGTCAAAATGAACTGCAGTGACACCCTCTGTTCCCCAGTAGCACGGCCACCGCACCCACACGGTTGTGGCAGGCCTTTGCTGGCAATCGGCTCTGTGCCCAACTTTTGGAATGAAGATTGCCTTTATTTTGAAACAATTTTTAAATTCGTTCTAATTAGGTATACGTGACAGTAGAATGCACCGCGCTACGCCGTCCATAACGGAGTTTGAGCTCTCCTGGCTGCACGTGATGGAGGATCCCAGCGGTCATACAGTTACGTGTGCCCGCAGGGTACGAACGGCTATTCACTCTGCTATCCTTCCTACCCCACAGCCCTTTCTTAATGATTCGGACATTACCCTTTCTCAGATTCCTGTGCTTAGAGAATGAGAGCAGGATTATTTTATTCTGGAGTAATTTTATTTTAAAAGCAATATAAGAAAAGTAAAGAAAACTTTGAACATAGGGAAAATACCACCCAGGATTCCACCTTGGACTTC
This sequence comes from Glaucomys volans, assembly GCA_020662805.1. Taxonomy (NCBI): domain Eukaryota; kingdom Metazoa; phylum Chordata; class Mammalia; order Rodentia; family Sciuridae; genus Glaucomys; species Glaucomys volans. Next base: position 1,010,595 of record JAJEJO010000231.1, read on the forward strand.
CCTGTGTGACCCTCTTACACCCCTGCACGCCTGGCACAGTGCTCCAGGGTGCGCACACACACAGTCACACTGCCGGACCAGGTTGGGCTCAGTGCTTCTCCGTCCCTCCCCTTAGCACCCAGCACTTTCCCTGCAATAACAGTGTACCCCCTGCCCCGCAGTGGATCCCTGGCACACAGAAGGTGCTCAATAAACAGTCGTTGAATAAGTAGGCTCTGTGGCCCTCTTGGCTCTATTTTTACGCAACTACTACTACGGTAAGCACATTTGCAGTTATGACACCATCCTCCTGGGGACCCCTCCCAGGGCTGAGTCAGCAGCGTTCCCTGGAGTTCCCTGGTCCCGCTCTCCCGAGCCACTGGCACAAGGCCAGGGGCTTTACAAGAACTGGTTTTGTAAACAACACTGCAAGGGACATCTGCTCGCAGACGTCTCTATCTGCTGTGGAGCTGCTTCAGCACACTGTCCCCAGGGCGTCCATCCAGCCCAACGCCAGGGATCCTGCTCACAGTTCTTGAGATATGTTCCCAAATTCTTTTCCTCAAAAGTCCTGCCAGGTCCTCCTGCCAGCTGGCCCTGGGTCACAGCATCACAGTGCCGGCACTTTGTGTGCTGTTAAAATGATTTCATTTTCTAAATAGAGCGGGTGGGTTACGGATGGCGATCTGCTGCCTGTTTACATTTTGTTTCCTCAGACTGGTGTGTCTTCTCTTTGCAATTTTGTTTCGGGCTTCAAAGCTCCGAAAATGATCACTCCTTCAGGACTTTAACAAATATTTAGTTCTCCTTTTTGCTTTGATTTGAGGCTAATTTAATTTTTATGTATAGCTTTTTATTGGAAGAGAATAGTCTAAGAGCAACTGCAGAAAATTTTGAAATAGAGAAGAAAATGTTCAGAGACACTACCACCACCAAGCCATCAGAGCTACTATTTTTTGTTGGCTCCTTTTGGTGTTTTTCCATGTGCATATATATTTCACCATGTTTTATTCAAGAGAAGAAATGACTTTAAATTCTGGTTTTTCACTTAGCATAATAGCATAAAGCATTTCTTGTATTCTTCTTAATATTTTTAATGGCTGCATAATATTTCACAGAGTGAATATGTAACATGCACCCTATAACTTGACTAATACCCATCCTTGTTTTTGGCTACATAAGTTGTTTTTGACTTTTTACTCTCATGAA
>JAJEJO010000231.1:1016782-1034192 GCA_020662805.1 Glaucomys volans
GAGGTTTAAGGGATGGAAAGCTCTCCTGCACTGATTCTTCTGTCTGTCTCCCAAAACTGAGATGATTATGGAAGAGAACTTATGCTGAGATGGCAGAGACTCCCCCCAAAAGCATCCTGAATCCTGAGCCACCACATGGAGCATGGCTGCCCTGGAGACTCCCCAGACCAACCTTGGAGCTTGTGTGAGTGAGCCATCAAGTTTTGCATTAGGCTATCGAGACTGGGGAATGCTCATTACTGCAGCTTTGCTTAGCCTAACCTGACTAATACAAGGAATGAATACGTAAATGGGCATACTCCCTGAGGGGCTGTCTGTGCCGTGGTGGAACTCATCTGCCTCTTTATTGATTTAGACCTTCACTTTCTGAATCTCTGTTTTCTTCTCTCTAATACTAATCGATTGAATATCAATGGTATTAAGTGTGTGTTTTATTTTAATTTTTAGGCAAGAAGTTCTGTTTTGTCAACAATATCTATGTTGTAATTCCACTGAAGAATCTAAGGAGCTCGAAGCTTTGCTGTGGCTGGTGCGGGGCTCCCTGAGTCAGGTCTGCTTGGTCTTGAAGTGCTCGGCCTTACTTCCTGGTTCCTGGTGTCCACTCACGGCCCCTCTGGTGATGTCCGGGGGCTCTTCCCAGCCCAGGTTGAAAGCCTCCCTCCATAGGGGAGTCTGAGTTAATTTCCGGGGCTAGGTTCAGAGACTCTGAGCCTGTCCTCCACACTGTGGTCCCTGCCAGTTTCTTCCCATGGAAGTCGTGCTTCCCTTAAGAAGGAAGGCAACTGTCCACTGAACCCAGGTTCGATTCCTCTTTTCCGTCCATTACAAGGATATACCTGAATACCTACTATGTGCTAGGCTTTGTTCTAAGTGCTGGGGGCCCAGAGATACTGAAGCAGTTTCTATTTTGCCTAGTCCACCACCCGTGAGAAATAGGAGCAGTGTTCTTGGAGATAGGACACAGTGTAAGGACAGCAGCCAGGTCCAGTCCTTCCCACTTGTGAGCACCCTGCATTCTGAGCACGCTGTATTCATTATCTTGAATTTTCCTAGATGTTCCCAAGAATGCCTTTCGAATCATCTTTCCTTCTCATAGGTGAATGGCTGAGGCCCTCCCTGACAGGGGCTGGGACTGTCCCCCTGATTCTCTGGAGAGCCAGGTAGAAGCACACATTCCTGTTATCTTGTGGTCTCCAATCCCCTCTTCCCCTGAATTCCCCAAGTCACCTGCAGCTCACCTCCTCTGTTCCAGCTCCTTCCCATGATCCAGCCTTTGACCTGGACTTCTCCAGGAAAGGCCAGCGTGAAGGATTTTGCATGGGAGTTTGCAAACGTACCTGGCTAACCCAGAATGCGAGACATTCTACAGAGGCTGCCCTGGCTGCGCCAGCCAAGGCTGCCCGGGTTCCTCCTTGCAGCCTTCTCCCCCGACCTTGCTGCTCTTTCTGAGTACCCAGAAACAGAGAATTATCTTTGCTTTAACTCATTATCTTTCTGGAACTTTCCCTCCACCTTTTGGACAAAGCCTTTTGTCCATCAGCATGTTGGGCTAAAGAAATTGTTAAAGATCAATTTATCAAGACCTGTGTCTTTCTTCGACTTGATCAAACTCGACATCTCTCCTGCCCGTCTCTGTGGGCGCAGGAAGCACATCATGTCACCTCTAATCTCCGCCACTCCCTGATGCCCTGCTGGAAGGAAAAGTGGCTCCCTTTGTTATTTGTTAGTTTTTCCCCCACCAACACTTTTTTTTTTGTGCCTATGAAGCCCACTCGATCCTCATTGTTCATGCTTTCTTGCCGTCACTCAGGGACATGCACAGAGGAGTACCCAAGGTGACACTTGCTTTCCTGTTTCAGTCCTTGCACTGCAAGTGTCACCACAAGCTCCTTGCAATCTATTTAGTGGCTGCTCTAAAACAATTTTTGACTTTTGTTCCTTAAGGCCCTGGTAAGTTGCTGAGGCTGGCTTTGAACTCGTGATCCTCCTGCCTCAGCCTCCCTGAGTTGCTGGGATTGCAGGTGTGCCCCCACTGTGCCCAGCTAGATTTCACCATTTTTAAACTCCCATCGTGTAATGCCAATTGCTGGCTAGTGTCCCTAAGAACAAGGAGGCCTTGATGTGCACATGGAGAAAATAACCTGTGTTAGATCAGCTTGGTTTGGGCATGAGCTACGGGGCTGTTGGCTGTGAGTTCAATGTCAGTAACCCAACAGCATACAGTCAACACAGTGCCTTTAAAGAGAAACACATAAAACAAGGTTCGGCATTGATCAGTTCATGCAAATGTGACCAGGGGCTCGCAGGAAACTACCCTGAGTTTCTCCCAGGAGCAGTGGCTTAGCGCTGGCTAACTTGGTGTTTGTGGCAGCGTTATAGAGCATAACTACCAGAGATGATGAGAAGCCGCTGTCCTTATCTGTCTGTCTTATTGTGTGCAGAAGGGATGTGAGCTACAGGGAGCCAGTTCCCAAGTTCAGGACCAGCTTGGCTGGCTCTAACTCTGCTCTTTTTCAGGGACCCACAGGGCCTCCATTCCTGCCTGAAGATTTGAAATGCGAGGGTTTTTTCCTGTCCCTCCAGGGGTCATGGGGAAACCACCCATCTCCTCTGTCCCCTGCATTCTAATTGTCCCCGAAGGGTCTAGGGCGGGGACTGCTAACCTCCCCCACCTCTAACCTGGGCCTGGCACAAGGGTCCCCATTTCAAGTTCTCCCACTCCCCAACTTTGAAGCTTAATAGCTTTAAAATCTTACAAGTTGTAAAAACAATTAAAGCAATAATCTTAAAAAGAAGCAGAATGTGGCCTTCAAAGGAATGTGAGCCGTTCACACTTCGTGGTTAAACGCGGCCTGCAGCTCCCCGGGCCTGAAAAAACGCAGGGGCGCCCTGCGAATTTGTTGATGCCCGTTTGGACAGACTGTTTATTTTCATGATTTCATGGAAGAATTTTAATTTAATGAGTGTTTTATACTCTAATGTAAAGCATCGTTCGAGCCCTGTAATTACCGTGTCAAAATCGGCTTCCCTACGCGGCTGCAGCCCGAGCTCCCAGGCTCTGCCTTGTGTCCCAATCAGGCCGGCGGGGGAGGTGCTGCTTAGTGCGTTTGGAAACGCGCGCCAGGGCGGTGAAGCCGCGTCCTGCTGGGCCGGTCCCCCCACCTGGGGCTCTAGTGCGGGAGCCCAGGGGCTGGGAGACCTGCGTCCTCAATCTCCTGACCAGGAAGTCATTTACCTTTGCAAAGCGCCGTTTGTCTGACGGCCGTGCCAGTTGGTCATTTCAGACACATACTTCATCAATTTAGCCTGAATTTTTTTTTTTTTTTTAAGGAGGACGTTTTGCTTTGGGTTCTGTGCACGACCCATGAAAATTATTATTTTCCTCTCTTGTATTTTTTTTTTTTTTTGAGAGCATGGAAGAGATTTTGTGCAGCGCAGGAGAGGAAAGAGCGGCTGCTCTCAGTTCTCCAAGTCCAAGTTCAAGGCCGAGTACAGAGCAATCAACTTCAGTGAGTTCTCCATCCTGCCGGCTACCTGCCCTTCTCGCCCTCGCTGCTTTCGCCCGGGCACACATTCCTGGGGCCCCGTGGGCCTTTCCCTGCTGGAGCTGAAGATGGCCTTTCCAGATGTGGGCTGGGAGCCTATCCTTCAACGCACCCCCTTGGCCCCGGCTGGGGATCCCCCAACAAGCCACTGGAACGTCTTCTCTGGGTATTTTTTTCATGTTAAGCTACCCAGATTTGTGCTCATTGTTCCAAGTCCAAGAATCCATCGGTGCAATTTGATAACTTGCTATTTCCATCCCAGCTCAGAAATCCAAGCGCAGTTGAGACGCTGCGTACTTTTCTTAGTGAGGGAGGGCGGGACTTTCCATTCGGTAAGGGAACAGCCTCTTGCCCTTGGTCTTTTCCTGGCACTGGCCAGTGCTGGACTAAAGGCTGCAGTGGCCCCGAGCAGAGCACCTCCCAGCACCCAGCAGCACCAGCTGGACCCATTGCCCCCTCCCCTCTCCTGAGACCCAGGACAGCTGAGGCTCCTAAGGCTTCAGGAGGTGACATGCATTATAAGGAGGAGTCGGGCTTCGCCTGGTGTCTGTTTCTGATTCCCAGTTCTAGGCTCTTTCTAATGAGCACTGCCAGATTTAGTAGAAAAACAAAAATAAAAATAAAAAGGACACTTAAGTTCAAATTCATATAAACAATGACTAATTTTTTAAATACGACCGTGCAATATTTGGGGCATATCTCTACTAAAACAATTCTTTGTTCGTCTGAAATTCAGATTTCGCTGGGCATCCTGCGTTCCATCTGGCAACCTGTGTCCATTCCCCGGCTGCCTTCTCTTAAATGTATCGAGGCGTAAATCCTCTAGGTGCAAACTGTTGGCCCCTGGCTGAATCCTCCGGCAGCAAAGTTTATTTTGGATGCTGTGTTTGAAATTTGAATTGGGGGATTTTTTTAGACGGAGCAGGCGCTCTGCAGCCTCCGCGATCCCCGCCACTCCCCAGGCGACCACGGCGGCTTCCCACACGAACATGCCGCCTGGCCTCACGGCTTCTGGGTCTGGCACCCTCGTTCCAGCCTCCTCACACCTTGTCCTTTGTGGAAGTCCCCATGGCAGTTCTATGAAGCCCTGTTGCAAGAAATCTCTTGAGGAAGGAAAAGAGAATGCATCCTCTGGCTAGAAAGTCCCAGCACGGCTTGCGTGGCCTCCACGGCCACCCATGCCCTGGAAAGCAGGCACCCTCAACCCAGGTTCATGGTCAAGGCCCCGGAACCTCCACCAAGATGAGTGGTTGGTCAGATCCCACGTCTGGCTGCAGGAAGAGGACTCAAGCCAGGTCGCCTGATTCGGAGAGCTCATCTTTCCTTCCACGATCTGTCTTCAAATGCGCTCATTCATTTCAGTGACCAGAATCTTCCAAGTGGTCATCTCATGTGACACTGTGCTGGGTTGATTGTCTACTGGTTATTTCTACTTCTTGCACTTGGGAGGGACCAGGTCCCAAGCTGAACGGCCCATTTGAAAGGCCTCTGGCCATTCTAACCCTGAACTACAGGGCCAGGGCTTGGCTTTCTATTTCTTGCAATCTCACGTCCTGGTAGAAAGACGCTCTCCTCTTTTGGTGCCTACGGTGCTGCTAAATTGTCCGCTGGATTTATTTCAAAGCAAAAAGAAGCAGCAAAGATTGCAATTCTTATGCTGTAGTTGCTCTTTTTAACTCAATTACGTTCTGACAATTCGGACTGAAACGTGGGGGCATGTCTTTGTTTAAGCCAGAGGCCTTGCATCGGATAGTCAGCTCAAGGTACATGGCTACTGTCAGGACTAACAATCTTTGACAAGGGCATTTAGCGGTTGTAATTCAAATCTAATTCAGAACATCTTAGCACCGGACCTGTCAGGCCCTTGAAATGCGCTGTAACTACAAAACCAAGGGCAACAGTCCCAAAGCCAGCTCTGGGCGGCCTCAAGTTGATATGTCAACAAGAACAGTTACAATTAGGGATTCTTTCAAGCATACTAAACTAATTTACAGTACTCTGGAAAAGTGGGAAAAGAACCCGAGGCTTAAAATCCCAGGACTTCTAGATTTCAAATCCGCAGCACATAAAAACACAATTAGGGTTCTGCACATAATAACGCAGGCTCGCATCTGCCCTTGGGTTGCGTGTGGACTTTTTTGCCCTTAAAAATAGATATGCAGAAAAATGCACGCATGTGTGTAGTTAAAACACAGTAATAATAGTTGACTCCCGACCACTAGAAAAAAACCCTTGTCAGGTCTCATTAGGATCATGTTGTGGGTTTGTCGAACCCCAAATCTGCAACGTACCTATTTATTATTTGTGGATGCTGCATGTAATCAAATCTGTCCTAATTGGGGAGTGTTTCTTCTTGATGGGGTTCCACATTTGGCCACGAAGCACCCGAAGTCAATGTGGCCTGCTGGGTTTGAGGTGGAATGAGAAGCCAGGCTGGAAAAAGGGACGCGGAGCATGGCTGGCCCGTCGGACACAGACAGGATTATAGCAACCAACCTGTAATTTTACCATCAAGATAAAACGGGGCTGGATTTTAAAGCACTCTGGTGATTCCAGGCAGCTGTGCGAGTTTAAGAGGCGCTGCCTCGGTGCTGGGACAAAGGCTAATGGGAATGTTTGCAGATTTCGCTTTTATGATTTATCTACTTTTTATGCACGTCAATATAGACCTTCCACTCGGGGGACTCGTAAATGTGATTTTACTTCCCAAATTACAAAGCTAGTCAATTATTTGGGAATGAGTCATTCATTCAAAAGTGTTGGGAATGTGATGTGTTAACCATCAGGAAATTTTACACCAATTGGAATTATAAACACCAGATTTAAAAAAAAATGAAAAGTGAAAAGAAAAAGAAAATCTTAGCTGGCAGTTAGCTCTCTCTATTAATGGCGCTGTATTTGGGGAAGGCAGGGTTGAAGACCATGTGGGTGGATGTTTTTCTTTCCTGCTTTCCAGTTCCCATCCCAAAGCTGAAGTCTTGGGATGTATTTGTCTGAAGATGGAGATGGGTGGTGAGCCACCTAGGTTGCTAGGAGAAGGGGTGCTGATGGGGACAAGGACAGAAGGGTCTACACCCATGTTCTTGCTACGCCCTCACCCCTGTCAGCCTGTGGGATGGACTCACACACCTTTGAGGGGCAGCACTTTTGCAGTGACCTGGGTCTGGAGGACCCTTCTCGGCTGCTCAACCACCCCCAGGATCCCATTGTGTAGGTTTTTCTCCCTCTCCAGGGAGCTGGCCACATGCTCACTGACCCCAGGGGTTTGACTTGATCTGCATGCCCACACACTCTTCCTGTGGGCCAGCCTCCTAGGAAACCGTAGCCTGGCACCGGCTGGGAAGGGCCATGGGAAAGGCTGAGTCGCAGGGACTGATCCCAGTGGAAAGAAGAGTGTGCCCCAGTGTCGTGTTCCCAGAACACCAGGATGAATCAGGACCAGAGAACCACAGCGGTAGGCCTGGGCAGGGCCCTGGAGACCATCTTTCCCTCATGTCGTAGACGACTGTCAACTGTCTGACCACTGGTCTTGTTGGAGGCCTGGCAAGTAACTGGTTTTGATTTATGTCTGGGTTCAGAATTTCCAGATTCCTTCTGGAACAGCCTGTAGCATTCCCCCATGGATGTCCATTCCTGTCCCCCAACCCCATCTTCTGCTGTCTCCAGGTCCCAGGCAAGATCTGAGGCCCAGAGGATTTCACTACTGACCCCTGATGCTGTATCTGTCATGCCTCTCAGGTTGTGGCAAGGAAACCAACGTCCAGGATGGAACTTGCGGGGGATGGTCGTTCGCTGAGAATCTCATGACTATAATAATGTGCTCGTTACTGTGCACATGTGTCCTCTCTTCTTCCAAAAAGGCTGAGGCTGCTCAGAGCCACCAGTCTGGTGATCGCATGGTGTTACTCACTAGCGGCTCCACGAGTTCTGTGCTTTCATGAAAGCAAAACTTTCTCTTTCCAGGGAAGAGCGTGGGGGAGAGTGCCAGGCACGGGGCAGAAATGGATTCCAGCAGCCAGAGGCCAGGTGATCCCAAGGGCCCAGGAGCAGCTAGTCTTTTCCAGAAAGTGGCACAGCTAGTGAGAAGCAAGCAGCTGAAACCTAAATTCTTTGGAGGTCCTTTATTTAGAGGGTTTTATTTGCAAGCAAGTCAAGTTATATATATTTGTTCATATACATACACTGCAAATACTACTCTCCCTCAGTGGTATTTTCAGGCAGCTGTTGGTTATTGGAATTGTATTAGCATAATTGTTGGTGGAATTACTAGAGTAGGGTCTGTACCTCCCTATAAGCCTTTCAGTCCCACGGGGCAGGAGACATTGCTTTGCTTGTGTCTGACTCCTGGGGCCTGGAGCATAGTATGTATTCATTACCTAGTTTTACTCATAACAAGAGGGTGGTGACCCCAGGTGCAGATCTGTGGTGATGGGGAGGCAGCTTCCTGAACAGCAGCTAGGTAGCCAGAAGAAGGTTTTGACGTGGATGTCCATCTTCACAGGTACAAGAAAGAAAAAATCCAAGCAAAAGAAAGCAGAATGCATCATTTAGAAGGATCTCATAAACAAGCAATAGAAACAGGAGCAAAAGAACCAGTTATAACAATAAATGTAAAGGGGTTAAACCTCATGCTTAGTCCCAAATACAGAAAATCAACCCCCACATACGCTCTAGAACTGTTCCCATGAGATGAGAGTAAAACAAAGTGATTCAAAAAGTTTGAAGGATAGGTGTTTTCCTTTTCAGACAAATGTAAGAAAGAGAATAGTAAACAAAAAGCCACAAAAAGTTATAGAAGCTAAATTTCCATTAATAAAGGTTGCTAAAATCTACGAAGGAAACCAAAACATCCCAGAGTGTTCTGGGGTGAACTTGACTGGGATTAAAATTTAGAAAACAAAAACTTTTAATAAAACAAGGAGAAATTATCACAACATAACAACAGGAAAACTTTAATATGTACGAGTCAAGACTAAGTAGGCAACACAAGGAAGATGGAATCCTGCATGTGTGTGGGGGGCGGCGGTTTCCCTCTTCTGAGCTGCTTCACAACTTTTCCAATCCCATGGAACATTAAAAAACAGTTTATGCTATTACCCCAATAAAAATACACATAAATTAAAAAAAACGGAAGCCCTATTTCAAATGGCATAAAATAGGACTCTAAGCATTACCGGCAGCCACTAACAGGACCGACTTACAAAGGATGGAAGAATTTTTCTTCTAAATATCTCTGATATTTAGAAGACGAGTACCTAGAGGCTGCAGTAGGGGACTACCCAGCAGCACTGGAGGTGACCTCCTGAAACCCTGGCACTCCTGCCACTAGGCCAGATTTCTATGTGAGGATCGTATTAGTTTGCTGTCACAAACGGCCACGAGGTGGGTGACATTAGACAACACAAGTGCATGCTCTCATGGTTCTAGAGATCACCAGGTTGAGACCAAAGTGTCCACAAGGCCACAGCCCTCATGCCCAGTGCCTACACAGGAAGCAAAAAAATAACACAGTGGCTAAGAGCATAATCTCAGGAAGAACTGAGTTCAAATCCTGGCCTCCGTCCTTGGGTCCAGCTGTGTGACTTTGGATTTGTCTTTCAACATCTCTGAGCCTCAGCGTTCTCAAATTATATGACCCATCTCACAGTTGGACTTCAAGGTGATGGCACCTGGAAGACTCTTCCGCAGGGCAGCAGATGGCATGCATGTTGGCCAGCACCCAGGAGGAGGGTGGCTGCTGCCCATCACGGCTGCTAGCGATGGGTTGGCTCCCAGCCATTTGTGACTAAGAGGACCGTGCCGGCCCACATCTCATTCACAGTCCTGCCTCCTGCCTGGTGGTGCTGGGAGCAGATGCAGACTCCTGGGGTCCGCCCATGTGAAACAAATCCCTGAATTCCAGAGTCTCTTTATTTGGAAACCAAAGGATTCTTTTTACAGAAGCACAAGCCCACCTTTATTTTCACTGTAACAAAAGCAGATTTAAAAATAAACCTGTTTTTACAATTCCATATGAAATTCCTAGGAAAATAAGTCCACTTGGATGCATATTAATGGCAACCATTGTTACTGGAATTCACAGCACTGTTGATCACATCCTGTAGCCCACACATTCTCTCTATGTGTAGGACTTCATTTAATGATGAAGTTCAGAGAGGTTGAGTGACTTATTCAATCTCACACAGCTAGGAGACAAATCTGTGTGGTTTGAACTGAGTTTCCTTTCTGGAGTACCACAGTGGCCCATGCTCATGAGACAGAGTGAAAAGCAAACCTCACAGACCAAACAGGGATACAAAGGGAACAAAGGCATCTTCTAAAGCAAATACCTTCCTCCTTCACCAGCATCCACTCCCTGCATCCTGCTCTCTGCTGTGGTCTCAAGGTTTGTCTCCTGGGCTGGGGATATAGCTCAGCTGGTAAAGTGCTTGCCTCACATGCACAAGGCCCTGGGTTCAATCCTCAGCACCGCAAAAAAAAAAAAAAAAAAAAAAAAGGTTTGTATCCCTCCAATTCACATGTTGAAATCTTCCCCCCCAAGGTGGATTCAGGAAGTGGAGCTTTGGGAAGTGGTTAGAGCATGAGGAAGGCGCCCAGGAATGGGGTTAGTGCCCCGATCAAAGAGGCCAGGGAGCTGGATCCTGTGGCCCACCATTTGAGGGCAGAGTGAGAGGAGAACAGACCTCCCTGGCCTCCCCTGCAGATTCCTGAGCAGTTGTGGGAGTTGTGCCACCTGCCCAGCCCCCACGACTCTGCCACCGCAATTCCAGCTAAGACTTGACCTCCTCGCAGATGGCTTGTTCTCCCACTGGCTGGCCCAGGCTGGAGGCCCCAGAGCCACCCTGAGTCTCCATCCCTCCATCTCCCTGGAGTCTACTTCCAGAGCACCTCTGGAATCTCCCTCCACCTTCCTGCTTCCCTATCCCTGCCCACTGTCCGGAGTCAGAATCAAGTCATCTTCAAAAGGACACAGGATCCCAGCTACTTCCTAAATCCCTAGTCTTCCCTTTCCACTGCAGACAGCAGGATCTTTCTTTAAAATGTTTGATTAATTTAATTGATGAAGACCAATGCATCCACAAGATTCAAAATTTGAAGATGGATGTGCAAAAAGATGGATAACCCCACCTGTCCCGGAGCCCCACAGGCGGCCTGAAGACAGCCACAGCGACCAGTTATCTCCAAGCAGTCCTGCGGGTTGTCCCGAATCGCTGTTTGCATTTCCTACACAAGCCACAGTGCTGCTCTGCACCTGGCTTCTCCCTGCTAAGACATTGCAGAGATCTCATCCTAGCAGGACACACAGATCTGAAGTTTCTCTAAAGGATCGCTTTATATTTTATTAGACCAATGGACTGCATCTTATTTGAAAATGTTATCTCTTCACACTTTGCAACACTGATACAGCTGCATTCTTTGGGCTGGGCTCTTTTTCAAAGCTTTTCCGGTATTAATCCATTTCTAAAAATGCAACCCCATGGGATGTGTCATAATGTGCAAAAATGAGTCCACAGAGGCTCCGAGGAATTAGGAGACAGGCGCTGCAGCCAGGCCATGCTGAGCAGGATGATCAGGCAGGCAGCCCAGCTCCGAGTGCCTGTTTGCTTGGTTTCCTAGGACTTCATCGCAAAGGACGGCAAACTGGGAGACTGAGACCTCAGACTTGGGCTCTAGTCAGGCCAGGACCAGGCAGGCTTCCTCGAGGTGGCGTAGTGTCTCCTCCACGCATCTTTCCTAGCTGATGCTGGTGGTGGCTGGTGATTTTTGATGTCCTTTAGCTCCAGCTGCATCCCTCCAATATCTGCCTCCACTGTTACACAGCCCTCTTCTCCTCTGTGCCTCTATCATTGCATGACATTCTCTCAGCCCTGCTTTGCCTCTTGGTATACAGACGTCGGTCATGTCAGACCTACTCCACCCTACTCCACCTCGTCTTCACTCATCACATCTTCTATGACTCTGTTTGCAGATGAGGTCATGTTCTGAGGTTCTGGGGAGTAGGACTTCAGTCTATCTTTTGGGGGGAACACATTTTGATCTATACCAGTATTTATTTTATTTCATTTTATTTTTTGCGGTGCTGGGGATCGAATCCAGGGCCTTGTGCTTGTGAGGCAGGCACTCTATCACCTGAGCATATCCCCAGCCTATCTTTTTAAAAAAATGTCATTGGTGCCTTATGATTATACATAGTAAGGGGACATATGTGACATGTTTGTATGAGCATATAACAAAACTTGGTCAGTTTCATTCTGAGAACCCCCCTTTCCTTTCCCACACCTCCTCACTCTACTCTGCTGTCTCCCTTTTACTTTCATGAGCTCCTCCCATCCCCCTTTTTTTTCTCTCTAGTTTCTATGCATGAGAGAAAACATATCACCCTTGACCTTCTGAGTCTGGCTTATTTCGCTTAACATAACGTGCTCAAGTTCCATCCATTTTTCTGCAAATGACATAATTTCATTCTTTTTTATGGCTGAATAAATCTCCATTGTGTATTTATATTCCACATTTTCTTTATCCATTCAACTGTGGTGGACACCTGGGCCGGTTCCATAGTTTAGCTACTGTGACTCGTGCTGGGTGATTGATCCATGGACGCGAAGCTCATGTTGCTGTAAATGCGGGATGCATGCATCACTCTAGTGTGATGACTTTACTTCTTTAGGATAAATAGGAGTGGCGTAGCTGGGTCAGGTGGTGGCTCCATCCTAGCCTTTTGAAGACCCTTCATACTAACTGAACTGACTTACAATCCCCCCAACAGTGTCCAAGTGTTCCCTTCTCCACGTCCTCACCAGTGTGTGGTATAGCCTGGATCCTTGACGGCTGCCATTCTAACGGGTGAGAGGGACCCTCCGTGTAGTTTGCTTGGCATTTCCCTAATTGCTAATGATGTCGAACATTTTTTTCATTTCTTTGTCAGCCATTGGAATTTCTTCTCTTGAGACATGTCACTTAGTTCATTTGCCCATTTCTTGGTTGGGTTCCTTTTTTTTTTTTTTAATGTTACATTTTTGAGCTTGCTGTTGGTTCTGGATATCAGCTCTCCATAACTTCCTTCTTGTTGCTTCCGGACTTTTCCTATCCCACAAACTCATGTGCACTTGAGTAGCTGCAAGGCAAGTACTTCAAGCACAGGTGCTGGTCTAGGTATGTGCATTGACCTTGGACTTCAGATTGACAGGACGTCATTAACAAAGGTAGAGATTACTGCCCCCATCAACATACATAAAATGTCATTTTTGATCTTTATAAACTTACCAGATAAAAATAAAATCCTATACTCTTATGTGCCTTTCTGTTATCAAAAGTGAGTTTGGACTTCTTTTACTAGGTTTAAAGTTAATTCTTATTTCTTCTGTGAACTGTTGTTCACATCCTTTGTTCAGGTGTCTGTTCAGAATCTGATCGTTTTTGGATTTGTTGAAGCTCCCTAGAAATTAAGACAAACTTTTTTTCTGTGAATGAATTGCAGTGTCCCTCCATTTTGCAATTTCTTTTTAGGTTACTCATTCCTTTTATTTTTCCACACACATAGTTTTCTTTTTTGGTGGGGCGTGAGGGTTCCAGGGATTGAACTCAGGGGCACAGACCACTGAGCCACATCACCAGCCCTTTTTGTATTTTATTTAGAGACAGGGTCTCCCTAAGTTGCTTCGGGCCTTGGTTTTGCTGAGGCTAAGGTTGGCTTTGAATTGGTGATCCTCCTGCCTCAGCCTCCTGAGCTGCTGGGATTATAGGCATGTTTTGACACAAGTTTTCCTTGTACATAATAAAATGTATCAGTTTTTACTGGTTCCACACCAGATGCCAGTGACCTTGCTCTAGCCTCCATAGATTATGTCCCTGTGCTTCTCAGCTCTGAGTGGCCCCCATCATCCTTAGCATAAGAGCCACACACTGGGGAATAGCCTGGTTCACCCCTGTCAGACCCCAGAGCCACTGGGGCCAAAGACCCCACGGAGGGAACTCCCTGTGCATGTGGGTGTCCTGAGCTTGGGCTCCTGCTGCCTGTTCTGCTGCCCTGGTCCTGCTGGTGAAATCACACAACAAGGTGGCAGTGCCAGGGGTGGCTGTCAGACCTCCCTTCACCAGGGGGCAGCTGCGAGGAGAGCAGGCAGCCATGGCGCCAGCCGCTGGGCCTCAGGACCTGCCCCACCTCAGGTCAAGGCTGCTGGTGCACAGAGCTTGACTGGGACAGGCTGGCCTTGCCTGCCAGGGTGACCCGGCCTCAGATGGTGTCACAGCTTTAACCCGTCACTAATTTATATGGCCGCATGCCAGGTTCTGTGGGGGCGCTGTCTGCTTATGTGAAAGGCAGGAGATGACCCAGCGGGCTGTGAATAACACTGACCTTGGCCCGTTCCACAGATGATGCTGAGAGCGGAGAAGACGGCCTCGCTCTCCTGTGCCAGCCCTCTCACCCCGTGGCTTGGAATATTTCTGTAGAGCCACCTGACATGTTTTATCTTCAGCCTTTTTGCAGAATTCAGTCCCCTGAACCCTGCCTTCCTGCAGTGCCGGGCCTCCTGACCCCCAAATTGAGACCTCTGGGGTGTGGGAGGAGGAACACCCAACTCAGCCTGGGGAGGCGCCTGTGAGTTGGCGGGCTTCCTGGAGGAAGCAATGGCTGATGGGAGCAGGGAGGGGCCATCCAGAGAGCGGGGCAGCAAGGTCAAGGGCAGCAGGCCCTAACTAGGTATGCGGGTCTCCTGCGTTTTGGCAGCGGCAGGACTCCTTGGGATTCATTCTGGGGCCGCGGAATCCGACATTCCTCTGGTCCAACCCTCTTCTGCTCTTTCCCTCCTCAGATTCCACCTTCCCTGATCTTTATGCCCTCCCGTTCCTAACCATGGAGCCTGGAATACAGAGTCCTCTTCCACACCCGTCAGTGACTGAGAAACAGCTGTGCAACACCGTTCAGTCCATTTCTCTGCAAAGACTATGGGAAGGCAGAGGTGACAGTGGACCCAAACATATATCCATGTCCTTGCCCCTGGATCCTGCCAACGGGACCTTGCTGGGGAAAAGGGTCTTTGCTGATGTGGTTAAATTTAACATATCAGGACAGGATCACCTTGGGTTACTGGGGTGAGTCCTAAATCCAATGACTATGTCCTTATAAGACACAGGAGAGAAGATGGGCACAGAGGAGGCCAAGTGACCACAGAGGAAGAGCACAAAGTGACAAGCCACAAGCCCAGGGCCACCAGAGCCATCAGAAGAGGCAGGAAGGACCCTCCCCTGACACCCTCTGAAGGACTGTGGCCCTGTTGCTGCCTTGATCTTGGACTTCTGGCCTCCAGAGCTGTGAGAGTAGGTGCCCTTTACCATGCCAACTTTGGTCAGGTGTCACGACAACCCTGAGAAATGGACTTGGGGCCCCAGGTCCTGGGTCTGCATCTGCTGCCTCTAGGTCTGCTGCTCTCACTGAGAAGGTCACTTCTGGAGTCTCACTGTGTCACCACCAGATGAGGCCTCCCCACCCTTCCCTTCCCACAGCCCAGGGCAGCTCCCAGCTCCAGCACAGCTGCAGCGGGCTCTGTGTCCCTTCTCCTCCCCACAGGCCTTTGCTCCTGGCATTGACCTGGACAAACCTATCACCAAAGAATTGCCAGGAAGCACTGGTGTAATTCCAAGGAAACCAATACTTCCTTAGATTCTAGGGATTGTGGGGAAACCCACCACCCACCCCAAACACCATGGGGTACAATCCATTACAGACCGAAGAACCAAAGGGATGTTGCAGGAAATATCTTAGGGCAGAGAAATCCCAGGAGGCACTTGTGGCTCCTTAACAGGGTGCTTGTCAGTGCTCAGAGGCGCATTAGGATCCCTGGGGCGCTTTCTTTTAATGCTGATTTTTAAAAATCAGAATCTTTGGAGCTGGAATCCAGACTTGGCTATAATTTTTAAAGTGCCCCCAACAATTTTTAACAGAAGGCAAAACTACTGATTCAAAGGGGGTTTTAAAGGTTGAAAGGTGGTCCCCGGGGCCATCGCTGCCAGGCCCCATGCAGCCTTCCCGTCAGAAAGTCAGGGCGAGCCAGTGCTGTGTCACACTCCAGGGCTCCCACCTGACTGTCCTGTTGTACCTCTCAGGGCTTTTGCAGTTCAGAGTGTCTTCAGATCCCTTGTGTCCCTGTATGGGGACACAGGTGGTTGCTAATGATAATGCAAAGGGCTGACATTGTTCCAGTTGCTCCCCAGATCTCAGCTCCCTCACCATGGCTTCTGACCACCTAGGTCAGCATGTGGCTCTTCCCTTGGGGAAGATCAGCAGTGAGGGACAGCGCTGAGCCCCCTCCCCATTGCTGCCTGGTCCTTAGCAGCAGGAGATGCCCACCTCCCCCTGGCTCTGCCACCAGGCTCCAGGAGCTTCTAGCATCTGAGCAGGGGAGGAGGCTCTCCTGGCTGGAGAGCGCTGGGGCTTTGGCTCTGAGGTGGTGTGGGGAACGCAGGGAGCCGCTCCCTGTGGAACCCGTACGTGTGCACGCTCAGGTTGTGCGTGTGTGTGTGTGTGTGTGTGTTCACAATTGCACGGGAAGATCTGTGAGGAGTCACTGTGGAGTTTGGCTGCTTCCCTGGACAGATCTTCCAAGGAAGGTTCATGAAGCTGCTGTGGAGGCAACAGAGAGCCGGGGCGGAGCTTGTGAAGAAGCCCCTGGACATTTGCTCCTGAGGAACCTGGGGCCTCATGGGAGGGCTCCCTGAAGCAGTTGCTCAGGGCAGGGCTCCTGATCTCCGTCCTTCAGAGCGTTATGAATGACTTCCCGCGGCAAAGCCTTGAGCAATAATGTCACTTTGATGTCCCTTCCCCCCTCATGGGGAAGAGTTGGTGCTCCCCACCTCATTAGCATGCATAAGTACGGGTTTAATTTACAGAGGTGTAATAAACGTCGGGCGGAAATCAGTGCTCCTCTTTTTAAAGTCATTGATATATTTAGTTTGGAAGATGCAGGAAGAATTTCTGACTTTCGAGAACAAACTTAAAAGTTACGTAAGGGGAGATCCGGCGGCAGTGCCCTGATGCAGAATGCAGGCCTGAGACCCTGGAGGGTTCGGGAGTCCATTCAAGCTCCTGCTCAGTCCGGGATCTGCACCAGCGCATGGTGGAGTTGACTTGCCTGCCTTTGGCAGGAGGCGGGTTCTGGACCAGCACGTTCTAAAGTTTGCTGGCTGTGACCTGCGGTGTATGAGACATGGGGAAGTATTTTGAACATTATAACCGTTATATATTTATTTTAATGTTTAAGAAAACAATACACATGGTATACCAAACCCATGCTTTTGTGAATATCTCTGCATCATTTTGATTCCTGTGTATTTATTTATTTAATTTTGGTACCAGGGATTGAGCTCAGGGGTGCTTAACCTCCAAGCCCCCTCCTCAGTCCCCTCCCCTTTTATTTTTTATTTTGAGACAGGGTCTCGCTATGTTGCTTAGGGCCTCATTAAGTTGCTGAGGCTGATCTTGAGCTTGCAATCCTCCTGCCTCAGCCTCCCAAGCTGCTGGGATTACAGGCATACACTACCACGCCCTGCTGATTCTTCTTTAAATTAAATTAGTGACAAATGGTTAAAGAAGGCAATTCAAAGAAAAAAATAGGCAATAAGAGATCTTTGTGGATGTCGCAGAATGGTGAAAGTTTAAAGGATGTTGCAAAAATTGAAAATTAATACAAAAATTTAGGAGGAGGTGATTTCAAGAAAAACAGGTAAATAATGGAAGTTCCTTGTGGATGTTGTAAAGTGTCAGGTGAGAAGGCCCCAAGCTGGTCCCAGTGGCCTGACGCTCTGCAGCTGGTTGGCACTGACCCTATTGTTCCTCTTCAATAAGATGAACCCAGGTCGAACCTGAC
>JAJEJO010000231.1:1042490-1076964 GCA_020662805.1 Glaucomys volans
TTTTTTTTTTTGGTACTGGGGATTGAACCCAGGGGCACTCCACCACTTGAGCCACATCCCCAGCCCTATTTTGTATTTTATTTAGAGAGAGGGTCTCACTGAGTTGCTTAGGGCCTCTCTAAGTTGCTGAGGCTGGCTTTGAACTCGTGATCCTCCTGCCTCAGCCTCCCAAGTGCTGGGATTACAGGCGTGCGCCACCTCGCCTGCTCCATTTGGTTTTGATTGGCACATAATGATCATACACACTACGGCAGGTCAGTGCCGTAGACGGTGAAGTTTTCAACCCTACTTCATACCTTCTGTTGGTTGTGGCACCAGAGAGTCAGTAGCCCAGGTCAGGAGTAGACGCAGAGACTGAGTTCTCTCATCTGTGAGCAAAGCACGGGTGTGTAGTGAACTCTTCAACCCGTCACAGTGGCCACCTGTGGACCAGGGCTCCCAGGAACACCAGTGGTACAGGCTGCCCGTGACCTCTGCTGTTACCAGTGACCATCAGAAGCAGAGGAGCTTAGATCCCTCTTCCTCAGGCCAGGAACACCACCATGCACCTTGAAATCTCAATATAAGTGAGTCTAAAGCTTCCATAGTAGTTTCATTATAATTGTATCTTTGGGTAAAAAGTGACAACTTACAACTCGACATTCTTCCTGGGACATGTGTATTCCTAAGGATAAAAGATGACAGCATATGAATTTTCCCTGCAGTTATGTTGTTCTATTAAGATATTCTGCAGGGCATAGTGGTGCACGCCTGTGATCCCAGCAGCTTGGGAGGTTGAGGTACGAAGATCGCAAGTTCAAAACTAGCCTCAACAACTTAGCAAAGCCCTGTCTCTAAATAAAAAAATAAAAAGGGCTGTGGTTCAGTGGTTAAGCACCCTGGAGTTTAATCCCCATTACAAACACACACACACACACACACACACACACACACACACACACATATATACATATATATGTATATTTTCCTCTATTGCTGCATGCAGATAAACATAGGTATGTTGAAGGGTTTAGATAATATCAAATATTTTTTCAATATCCTCTTGCCACTTAGGATCATAGTCTCTATTGACAAGACCCCTGCAAAATCACCACCCTGACTGACCCCTGCCACTTTTCCATCTTATCTAAAAGCCTGGGGGCTGGAGCCTGCATGCTTACGATATGCCCTGTTGACTCTACGGCTTGTGGGAAGAGGGAAATGCAAGTTCATTTTCAACCAGAGGAGAACAAAGCAAAAATCAGATCAAAGTGAGAGCCGTTAGGATCACAGGCACCAGCCTGGGCCCTGCATCTCGAAGCTAGGTAGCTCGGCGGCGATTACGTGGGCATAATTACCACCTAGGAGGCTGATGAGAGAGCGGGACGGCCAGCGTTAACGTGCTTTCAAAGAGCTGCTGGGAAGAACCTGGAATTAACACTGATGACGCCGGTTGTGTTTGTCCCTGTTTATTTTCCATTTCCCTTAATAACACTACAATGAATAGTCTTGTTCTTGCTCGTCTCCTATGGCAAACGAACCCGCGTCCCTCTGGTGGAGGCGATGGCTGGGAGGATGCTGGGTTTGTGCTCTGAGACTGTGCTCACAGCAGAGAGGCCCAGGAACCATCTTTCTGGCTGCTGTTTCTCCCTACCCCTCCTTCCAGATCTCTCCGTCTTAAGATCTGTCCTCGTCAAGACTTGCTGGCAGATGTCTGAAGCCCAGCCTGCACTGGCTCAAACAATGGCTTCCCCAGTTTATGGCTGGGGAAGTTATTGGGCTGGGCCCCAGAACTGAAGGAGGAGCTGCCACCGGAACAAGGGGGCTAGCAGGACCCTGTCTCTCTCTCTCTTTCCTCTTTCCTCTTATTACCTCTTAGCAGCAATCATTGACAGCAGTGAGAACACATCTGCTCTCTTTCCTGGAATCCAGAAGCAAGGCTGCTTCCTCCCCAGCAACAGACTCTGAAATCTCAGGGCAGAGCTCTGATTGGTTGCTTTTGAGTCACATGGGGTCCAGAGGGTGGAGGTACTATGATTGGCCAAGCTGGGTCACATGCGTGCCCTATGATGTTGGAAGAAGGGCAGGCAGCTTTCTAGGCTACAAAAGCATAGCTCTTCCTTTATTTTCAGAATGTCTGCTCAGAGCCCTCATGATTCTAGAAGGTCTAAAAGAGAAGAGTTCTTTGTTTCTCCCAACCAAATCTTACAAGAAGGAAGCGTGATATTAAGATTCATGGGGTAGCTACTCTGACCTGACCCTGCTAGACATCTTGCTTTCATTTAATCTTCACAAGTAACTGGGGAGGCAGCTGAGGGTGATTTGCTGAAGCTGTGGTCGGGAAGTGGTGGTGTGGACCTGGGCTCAGCTCAGGGCTCCAGGTAGCACGGGATGATGGTGGCCTGGGGTGTTGCTGTTTTCTCATCATGAACAGAGGAAGGTCCCTGTGATCACTTGTTTCCAAAATGTGGCCCCGTGCAGTTCTGCCCAGCCCTCCATGTGCAGCTGCTTGCCCCGGACTGTGGGGCATCTCATTCCCTTCTCCTGGAATGGTCCTGGACTGCTCTGACCAAGGTGGTAGAAGTGACAGTGACCAGCTGTCACTCAAGATGACAGGTGGCTCCTGCTTTTGTGTTCTGGGGAGCCAGTTGCATGCTGTGAAGAAGCTCAAACAAAACAATGAAATGAGGAGAGTTATGAAGAGAGGGGGAGAGAGAGAGAGAGAGAGGAACCCCCGGAGAAGCACCCCTGAAGCATGCAGCGTGCATCTGATGGCCCAATGTACCGCCCACCATGGGGAGTGGCCTGAGCAACCCCAGCTGATGTCACACACAGCAGAACTGCCCCGCTGAGCCCTGCCTGAGCTCCTGAGCTGTGGACCTGTGAGTCTCTGTGTTTGGGTGATAACAGGGATGCTGGTAGCTTGGCAGGTTTTCTGCCTTTTAAACCTTTCTTGTGTTTTAATCTTGGTGAGTTGATCCTTCCAAAACTCAGCTCCCTTCCACTCCTTGGAAGGCCATTTTCTCTTCCTTTTTGAAGTGCCCAGTCCCCAAGCCTTCCTTTCACATTAATAATGTGCCAGAGGACAGGTCTGAGCCCCCGTAGGGCAGGGGTAAGGCTCGGCAGGATGCTGGACTTACACCCTCCCCTGTGTGGGGGTTGGGGAGCCAGGAAAGACCCATAGCATTGGGGTCTTGCACCTTGGCCTGTCAGACATTAGGTAACATTTTGGTGGCATATTCTGGATGGTACTCACTAGGAACTTTTGTAACACGTGGGAGAGGGACAGACCCCATCTAGTCCCACCAGCCTAGACTGGGGTGGTATGTTGACAGTTTGGTACACTGTCCAGCCAGTCCTTGGTTGTGAGCACACACACACACACACACACACACACACACACTCCTTACCCAGGTGACATCGTTAAGGATGGCCAGTTGGGGTCTCTGTATCTTTCTCTTCACATCATATGCCTCTCCAGGGTTCCGTGGGACAGCGGTGTCAGTCCACAGACGGAGAGATAAACCCAGAGATGAAGTGATTTGTCCAAAGCCACACAGCTGGGAAGGGTGGGGAGAGGTCGCACTTGAGTTCTTCTGCTTTCAAACCCAAGCCTTCTTCCCTGGGCTCAAGGTCATGACCTCTTGTCACCAGGTGCCTGGGGACGGGAAGCCCCGCATTTCTCTGACCCCTGCAGCACGTCTGAACCACTTCCCGGCTCTCGTGTCTGCCACTCCCTGCATCCCCCTGTCCCCGTTTCCTTCTGGCTACCAACCCACCTCCGGATTCACCATATTTGGGGTTCCTCCTGTCCCGAGAAGCCCACCTCTCTCCTTCTCTGTCTTACACAGCCCTTTCTTTGTCCCTCTTGCAAAATACAAAAGCAGAAACGAGCTGAACCCAGAAGTCTCCAAACACGCTGGCTGGCTCCTTCTGAGGCTCCGGGTTCCTGGACACAATCTTGAATCGTAATTAAGCCGTTAGAGAAAAACTTGTTGCTGGCAGCGGGGTCGGGAAATAGTTTCCATCGCGCAGTATCTGGAATTGGAATTGGCTAGAAGGCTCTGCGTGCCGCTCGCGATACCTAATAGGCGGAATCTCAAATGTTATTAATCCAAGTGAACCGTGTGAGACACAGGAATGGAGCGGCGAGCAGAGTTATTTGATTTTAGGAAAGAAAAGCAGGCAAAGAACGTTCTGTATTTGTAGCGTCTCGGATCCCCTGCAACAACCGTTAGCTGTGGCTGTGGCTTGCGATGCAGGATTTAATGAAATTACAAGATAAATTGGGAGACCCAGCCAAGGTGAAAATGCAGAATTCCTGACACACTCTGCTTGGAGTGTGCCCTCCGGGACTGGGAAAATGAGCATTCTCGGTGCAAGAAAAGGATTTGATGCAATTACCAGTTAGTGCTTGAGTCAACTCTGTGCCTTCTCAGGCAGCACAGCCGCCGGGCTCTGGAAAAGGTAGCCATTTTGTTGAAAAGGAGAAGGTGATGGCTTCTCTCCTTTCCTGCTGCATTAGGTGTTGATGTAGGGGCAAGATGTGATGTCTGGAGCTGTGGCAGTCATCTTGTGATCATCAGTGGAAGCATTACACATGTTTTTAAAAATATAATGTCAGTGTTTCACAAATAATAACCCATTTAATAATAACTCCCTTTCTTGAGGAGAACACAGTATTGGCTGCCTGAGGTTTGCCTTGGCTTCTGTTCCTGGGGGTCCAGGTGATCACTGGGTGAGTTGTGGGTGATCCTGTCCCCGCTAGGCCCTGGCCCAGGGGGAGAGGTTGTGGCAGGTGTTGGGAGGGACTGGTGCAGAGTCAAGTGAAAACCATGATGCAGCACGAAGGGGAACAGGGTTCAGCCTACTATCCCTGTCATTCCCTCACTTAGTGGGTGCAGCCTGGTGCTGGCGAGAGGCGGTGAGCCAAGTGGTTAGTGTGCGGGATCTGAAGGCAGGCTGCTGGCTGCATGTCCTGACTCTGCCACACACTAGACCTGAGTCGGCGGGCTGGGCCTGCATCCTGTGCTATTCTCCCTTTCTGTGAAGTTAACAGAGTCATCCCACTCCAAATTAGTAAGCACTGGGATACACGGAACTCGACCCCAGCTACGGAAGATGCTGGGGCAAAGCGCGAACAGGCGGCATCCAGCGCTTTCCCTCCGAGGCTTTCATTGTGTGTGGTGTGGGGGTGGAATATGCAGATCAGCAGGTGCAGAACGTGCCAGAAGGATAAGCGCTGGGGGGAGTCAATGGGCACAGGCCTTGTTGGATGACACTGCTTGGCCACACCCTGACCACACTCACACCTGCTGGGTGGGCATCCCAGAAGGCAGCCAGGGTGTGATTCGTCTCGGATGCTGGGTCTAAGACAGGACTTCCCAGAGTGTCTACCTAGAACTGCTGCTGGGCAGTGAGGGCTCAAGAGGTTCCGTGGTCGCCGCCGGGAGGTGCCGACTAAGTCAAATAATTAAGTACATACGCAGGCCTTGCTGCGCCTCCCAGACGGTCACCAGGCTGCAGTTCTCAAGGTGACTTGGCTGGGGAGCGTTTTGCGGCAGTCTGCCACAGGGCTGGTGATCCCAGGAGCCTGGTTGATCTGGTGTCCACTCGACTGCGCTAAGGGGCCAGGGAGCTGGTGTGCCTGCAGGGAGGGTGTCTCTGCAGCTTCAGGGACCCTGACCCAGGGGAGTGGGCCCCACCCAGTCCAGAGGCCTGAGACAGCAAAAGGGAAACTGGAGGGAGAATGTGCTCTGAACTCCAATTCCTGGGTCTGGGTCATTGGACTCAAGCAGGGACCTGTTCCTTGACCCTCGTGGCTCCTGGGTCTTTGGGCTTGGGCTGAGCTAACCACTGGCTTCCCCGAGCCCCCAGCCTGCAGGGGGCGGACCACGGAACTTCTCAGCCCTCACAGCTGTGTCAACCAGTCCCTCATCTGGGTCCCATGGGACCTCAGTGGGCTGGGACCTAGTGCAGGACCCAGGGTTCTGGTGAGCTCTGTTTCTGGAAACTTCCACTGGACATCCTGCTTTGGAGCCATAACTGACATTGTGCCCACTGGTGGGGGCCTCTCGGGGCTGCCCTGAGCCGAGCCCCTGAGGGCCAAGAGGAGGCCTCCAAGTGGGACACGCTGACCTCAGAGCTCCGGGACACAAGAGGGGCTGCCTGTTTGGGGCCACAGAGATGGCGGGAGCAGGCCTGGGGCCAGGCTCACAGCTGCCGGAGGAGGGGTGCCCTCAGTTCCCTGGCCCATGGCTCTCAGGGAGGGTCTGTGGAGCTCCCGCCTCAGCTTTGGAGCCAGGGGAGAGCCCTCATGTGTAGCCCTGGATCCTGGGGCTTGGCTTGTCCCTGAGGCTCTGAGAACCAGCAGGGTCAGAGGAGGGAGGTTTGGTGGCATGGGCAGGGGTGTCAGAGGGCCTGTGCCGGGCTCAGGGCTCCATGCTCAGCATGCTGGTTGCCTCCAACCCACAGGAACTCGCCCTGCCTGGCTTCTGTGCAGTGAGGCTGGATCGGTGGCTGGTTTGACCACAGGGGAAGGGGAAGCCATGCTACTCTGGCCTGGCCCTTAGGAGCCCCTGTGTGCCCCCAGCACTCTCACCACCGGCACTTGGGAGCTGTGTGCTCCAGGTGTGACGGGACGGAAGCCACCTGCGTGCTGGGGCTCATTCTCCGTCTACTCTGCAACCGTGACTACAGAGCACCTGCCCTGGGCCAGATCCTGTTGCAGGCACGGTGACGAGAATTCTCTGCCTGCACAAAGCGACACTTTTGGGAAGAGACAGGCAACAGCGAGGGTGCCTGTGTGTGCAGAGGCAAGGTCCCTAGGGGGCAGGGCGAGGGTGCCCGCTTCCTTGTCCCTGGAGCTATCGGGAGCCCCAGGGAGAGAGCCAGATCCAGCAGAGGCAGGAATCGTGCCCAGGAGAGACGCTGGGACAGAGGTGCACCATGGGACAGGCTGGCAAAGCACAGCCCCAAATGGGGGAGGAGCATTCCCTGTTCCACCTGAGCCCCAGGGACACTTGGGGACCCTGCTGGCTCAGAAGCTGCTTCGGCGTAAGGTTTGTTGAATCAGGTGTCTGTGAATCTGAAACATGGATAGATGTCCCTGAGGACACCCACAGGAGCCAAGATGGAGAGTGGATGGCTTGCTTGGCAAAATGGGTTTTGAGTTCTACCCAAACCTAGACAGCTGGAAAATATTGGGGACCCCAAATACTAAGAGGAGCATATAATTTGGGGGGACACACCAGGTCTGCTCAGAGGAATGAAACGTGCCCAGCCGCCCCTTCTTGTTGGATGCAGGACAGCACCGACCCCCAGAAACCCAGGGTGCTCTGCCTTCAGATCCCAACTCCGCCTGCCTGGGAAATGCCACCGGAGGGTTCTGAGCACTCCTCCCAGCCTGGCATGTGGGCAGCCATGAGACCTTCCCTTCTCATAATAAGCCCTGCACTGGACAGGAAGGGCCCAATTTTCCAGCTGAAGACTTGGAGGCTCAGTGAAGTTAAGTAACTCACTCAGATGTGCACAGCATGGTTAGAGAGGAGGGGAGATTTGAACTCCAGCCTGGCTCCGGCAGTTCTTGTCAGGATGTCGTGTGCCACAGCGAGTCAGAGAGGGTAGGGAGCACTTCCTGCTCTGGGAGCCTGAGGTTCCTGTGGGCACCTGAGGCTGAGCCCCAGAACCCAGCCTCCCTCGCTCCGGGCTGGTCGCCCGCAGCAGCGGCATCTTCTGAGCACCTGTCCTGTGCTGACCAGTGTGCCAGGTGCTGACCGCGTGTCCCCACAGCACTGAGGGGCTGTCCCGTTGGTTGCTCCCTCTTTATCAGACAAGAACATGGAACTCAGGGGCACTAATGGCTGCCGAGCTGCGGCAGGGATTGGACTCAGGCCACCTGCCCGAGGATCCCCCGCGCTGCACCCAGGGACCCAGCAGGAGAAACTGGAGGTAGGAAGGTGGGCTGTGCTGGCCTGGCTGGGGAGAGGGTCCTGGAGAAGGCAGCCTGCGACCAGGCACAGAAATGGGCTGCACAGGTTGTGGGGCTGCAGGGAGGAGGGGACCTGGGAGGACCAGGAGCAGGAGTGGACTTGGGGGTCCTGTGGAGTCACAGCTTGGGAGGAGAGCCCGAGACACGGACTCCAGCTCATCTCCTGGGGTCAAGAAGGCGCAGCTGAGATTAGCCTTCTCCTCGCGTCAACTTCCTTTCTGGCATAAACAAAGCCTTAGTGCACCAAGGGGGACATTGACCACATGCTTCCGGGGTGGAGCTCCAGCACTGTGGGCCAGCAGCCCTGGCTCTGCATCCTGTCCACCTCCCATAGCTGTGTGGCCTTGGGCTGTGCGGTGCTCCTCTCTGAGCCTTGGAACTTTCACCAGCAAAATGGGAGATAGATTCTCTCCCTGCAAGAGTTGTTGGGTTGGTTTAATGAGAATGAATGGAAAAATCTGTCCCCTCTGCACCAAACAGCACCACAACAAAGAGCAGCCGGACTGGGGATCCTCCTAGTCACTATGACTTTGGGCTGGTTGACTGTAAGTAAGATGGGGCAACGGGAGAGCCTCTCACTGGGTCAGGGTGAGGATCCAGAGAATCCAGAGTCCTGTCTGTAGAGCGCTTGGCACAGTGCCAGATGCTCTGCAGGTGAGCGTTCAACTTGGCTGGGGTTATTAAGTAGTTATCACAAGTCGTGGTCCTGATGAGGCACTTTGCAGGGTCGAGAGTCGGCTCTTGGATGCCTCTTCTTTGGGGCGGGCTCTTTGCCCTGTCAGCCTCTCTGCCTCCCCTCAAGTTCATTTATCCCTAAAGCAAACTCAACTGCTGTTGCTCTGGACTTCTCCCCCGCAGGATCCTGATATCTATGAAGACGTGTTTAGTACAGGGTGAATCTGTCGTGGCCAAGGTCCTTGTCTTCCTCTAAGACCATGGTGCTGAGAGGCAGGGATGGTGTCCAAAGCTCCCCCTGGCCCTAGTGTGTGCCCCTCAACCAGTGAAATAAATGGACACCATTCCAGCCCCTAGTCCCATCTCATGCCCTCCTCTCAATTACCTGTCATCCTGGTAGATAAGAAGGAGTGCAGAAGAGACATTCCAGTTGGCCTCTGTGTGTGTGTGTGTGTGTGTGTGTGTTAAAATGTGTTCAACGACACTTGCTTAGGAAACATACACATTTTTGTTTGTGCTGAAAACTGAATATTGAAGAGTCCTGGATCAGCAGGCCCAGCTGTGAAGCTCAGCCAGTTCACGATTTGAGGGGGCTCAGCTGCAGAGCCGTGGCATTGCCTGTGGAGTATTTGGGGGTACACTTTCACCAGGGTTGGGTCTTAGGTGCTGGAAAATCTATTCCACAAAATGACCTTCATTAGACAGATCAGGAAGCTGAGGCTTTGAGCCACTGGTTCTTGCTGGTGACAGATGATGAGCCTGCTGTCCACCGGGGGCTGCTGCTCCTGGGCTGACCGCAGCGTGGGTTCCACACCACCTTGGTGAGGTCATCTGCGGCTGGAGTGAGCTCTCCAGCAGGAAGTCATTCCATCTCTAGGTTCACGCATCTCAGACCATGGCTGCAGGCCCAGGGCTTCCAGAAGGGTTCAGATCCATGCCACGAACCCTTCCCGAGCCTTGCCTCCTGAAGCCAGCAGAGCAGGCTCCAGGGCGTCAGATAAGGTGCAGGGCGGGCGGGAGGCTTTCCAGCTGGGAGTATTGAAACCAGGCAGGAGCCTCGGGGCAGATGGATGCTGGGTCCCCGCGGGCGCTGGGAGTCCTCGGAGGGAGGAAGGCCGTCCGCTCGGCGTCCCTGGGCAGCGGCAGGGAGGACGCGGTTATCTCCCGTCGCCAGCCGCCCCGCCAGCCGCGTCCTCAGCGGCACTCGGCGAGGCCTGCAGCGCATAAGCGGCGCCTCCCACCCTCGGCCTCCCGCTGTCATCGTGCCCGTCGCGAGACACGTCTGGACATTCGTCTGGCAGGAAGCGTCTCCCTGTCACAGACCCGTTTCCTCGCGCTCAGGTCAGGATCTCGAGTTGACGTGACGCTGTTTATAGTACCTCGCGGTTCCTCCCGGGTGATCGGTCCCCGCCAGACCCTCGTCTCTGCCTCCACTCCAACTGGAAGACGCCCCAGGGCGGCGGCGGCAGAGGCAGGGAGCTGGCAGGGGAGGGGCGGGGCCCGGGGCAGGTACCCGGGAGGGACCAGCAGCGGCAGGAGCAGGGGCAGGGGCAGGGCAGGGGCAGGGCAGGGGCAGGGCAGGGGCAGCGGCGGGGGCAGGGACGCAGGGGAGGACTGCAGCAGGGTGGCCCTCTGTGGGCGCAGCCCGCCTAGGGTGGCGAAGGGCGAGCCGACTGCCGGTGCGGTTTCCAGAGCAGGACAGGGCATCATCGCCACCACTGCCATCGGGAAAGAGAGCCAGGGAAGACCGGCCCAGCGGAGGTGTGGGTGATCCCGCGAGGGTGGCTGCGGAGAGGGCTGGGTGAGGACGAAAGGGTCCAGGGAAGCCCACATGCGAGGGGCCCTGAGAAAAAAAGCAAGTAGAGACCCAGGGCCTTAGCCAGCGGTTCATCCCTGCATGACCGCCTTGGCTGCAAACACACCTGGTGAGCACCAGCCCTGTCCCCAAGCTGCTCTGAGTGGCAGCAACTGCTCCCTGCCTGTGGCTTTTTTTTTTCCCTTTTGGTGCCAAGGTTTGAACCCAGCGGTTCATAACCACTGAACCGCATCCCCAGCCCTTTTGTATTTTCTATCTGGAGTCAAAGCTAAGGTGCTTATGTCACCTTTCCCAGAGCAATGGTGGGACATGCCCTGCCCCCTGCAAGAAGGACAAAATGCTTACTATCAAGGTATTTCTTATTGATCAGTAAAACGTTGATGCTGGCTCAGCAGGGGTGGAATCCTAACAGGCCAGCGCTACAGCAGCCCTGGAAGACCCCTGGTCAAGCTCTGCTCTACTGGGTGTCATGGACTGAAAGTCCAGCACTCGGCTGAGACAGATGCACGGGCTGGCTGTGTGTCTGTGTGTCTGTGTGTCCATGAGTGCACTTTCCACTGCTTGTTCATTTGCATGTTTGCTTGTTCCGTCTTCTAACAAGGGTTTTAGTAGCTCACATACACTGTAGGGGGTGGGGCAAAACCCTGTTACAGAGCGACTCAGCTACCCAAATTAAGATTCAGTCATTCTCACAAGGAAAGAAACTCCATTGTAAAAATGTATGAACATGTTCATTGCAGAGTCTCTGTGAGAGCAGACCGTAGGAGCTATGGGCTATGGTTCATCTGCAACTGAGCATTATATGGACATGACGGGAAAAGTTAAGATGCAAACAAGGTGAGGTATATATAGTTTGCCATTTTGTTAGATTAATTAGTCAATCCACTCTCTAGGGGCTGCACTCAATGTCAGAAGGACCCCTTACTTGGGAGCACCCACTGCCCAGGTGGTCATTTGAAGTGGCTCATCAAATTTACTCCTCTAGGTAAAGAAAATGTGGTACATATACACAATGAAATAATACTCAGCCATCAGGAAGAATGGAATCATGGCATTTGCTGGTAAATGGATGGAACTGGAGACTCTCATGCTAAGTGAAATAAGCCAGTCTCCAAAACCAAAGTCTGAATGTTCTTTCTGATATGCAGCCAGGTGTGGGGGAAGGAAGAGTGGAGGGTCACAGATTGAATAGGGAGGAGTAGGAGGGAGAGAAAAGGGATGGGAATGGGAAAGACAGTAGAATGAATCGGACACCACTTCCCTGTGTTCCTGTATGAACCCAGACCAGTGACACTCCACATCATGTTCAACCACGGGGACAGCATGTTACACTCCATGTGTGATATGACGAAACACATCCTACTGTCACGTATAACTAGAAAGGACAACAACAGAACAACTTGCTCCTCCTGGAGTCACCCCAGAAGGACTCCCAGTGGCCAAAGCTGGAACCGTCTGAGCCGTGGGATTGATGACCAGTGCACAATGGATCGCAGCCCAGAGCTCACAACACAGCTACGAGTCCCCACTGATATAAATGAATGATTAAATAAACAAATAGAGGGGAGAGAGGAGACGGATGCTTCTTCCCCAAGAATTCACTGATAAGAAAGAAGGCTGGAGGTCCAGCGGCCGTGCCGGAGAGGGCAATGGACTCCTCTCCCTGGAGGATGGGCCACACTCGCTCTCTCGTTTCCAAATAGAGGAGACGCAAAGGGAAAGAGAGCCAAGTGGGGTGGAGAAGGCTGACAAAGGAGGCCTGGACCCAGGGGTGGAGGTCAGTGTCCTCAGTGACAGGGCCCGGGAAGGCACAGTGAGCCCAGGGGGCACTTGGCCTCTGTGCTAGTCTCCCCCAGCCCCGTCCCACCAACCACAGAACACCAGACACACCTGAACTGAGGGCTGATCTGTGGAATGCTGGCCAGTCCTCCTCGGGATGGACAATGACATAACACGTCTGAGAAACTGTCACAGATCAGCAGAACCCAAGGAGACTGGGTGACTACATGTGGTGTGGCTTCCTGGAAGAGGAGGACCTTATTGGGAAACCAGAGAGTCTAACAGGCCTGGAGTCTAGGTGAGGGCCACCCTGGGTGCCCGTTTCTTAGCCGTGACAACTTGCCAGGGAACAGCGAGAGGCTGGGCAGCAGGGAGGGGACGAGGGCCACATGGGACTTCCTGTGCTGTCTTTGCAGCTTTTCTATAAATCCCAAATTATCTCCAAGTAAAAAGTGGTCGTCATAATAGCTTTGTCTTCTCTGGAAGTCACGAGAAATGCTTTGATTGATAACTCTGTTGCCGGGCCCAATGGCTGTCAGAAATGATTTTCCAGGGGCGAAGTAAGTGGTCCCACCACTGGGACTGTGGCTTAGGCCCCCTGTGTCCTCAAAAAGCCAGTGAGAGGAGGCCTATGTCAATGGGACCCAGTGACAGCCCCTTCCCCCTGGGGCTGCGCAACCTGGGGTGAGATGAGCCTGCAAGGGGCTGAGCAGGACCTCCCGCAAGGGGGACAGCAGGAGCCCTCTCTGGGGCTCCCTGGGCAACCTCCCTCTGCCTTTGTGGAAGCAGCCCACTCTCCCCAGCCTCACCCCTCTCCCAGCAGGCCACCGTCTTCCAGGCAGGGGCCGGCCAGCACCAGCACCTCTCCCTGAGGTCACATTTGTGGGAGCAAACATTCTCCTGGGCAGCCAGGCCTAGCTCTTTGCTGAGCCAAGGAGATTGCTCTTGACTGATGGACCTGGGAGCCTTGTTCCTGCCAGGAATTAATGACGTGGCGAAAAACCAAGAGTCTTGGAACCAGAGTGGAGTGGAGGGAGCAGCACGTCCCCCTCGAGGGCCTCTGTCAGCCCCAGCCAGCAAGTGGACGTTTAAGAGGCGAGCACACTGCAGGACCAGCCGCTGCAGGGTCACACTGGGGTGCACCGCCCCTGTGCTTACTCACGGCCGTCTCTCTACAAGGTCGGGAAGCTTTGGGAACACTTCTGGAGGGTCCCAAGGACAGCCTTGCAGAAGTGAAGCTCTGGCTGGCCCGTGGCTGCCCAGGAAGTGGCCTGCAGGATTCACTGGGGTCCTGCAGGGTGTGCTCAGATCTGTCGCCACCCCTCCTGCTTCATGCTCACAGAAGGCTCCAGAAAGAGGGCTGCTCTGGCCTTCTCTGCCTTCCCAGGCCTCAGGGGCACCCGTGCAAGCTGCTGGCCCCTGCCCCGGGTTGTCAGCGGGCACAGGAGGAATCATGAGGGTCGCAGTGCTCTGGGCGCTGCAGCTCCTCTGCAGTTGTTAGTCGGCTATGTCGCTGCTGAGACTGAAGGACCCAACCAGCACACCTGTAGGGGAGGAAAGGGTATCAGGGGCTCGCAGTGTCAGAGGGCTCAGTCCACAGAAGGCTTGGGGCTCGAGGTGAGGCAGGCATCATGGTGGAAGGGCGGGGCAGAGGGAAGCAGCTTGCATCATCAGGAAGCAGAGAGAGAGGTCTCCACTCTCCAGATGCAAATATATACCCAAAGCTACGCCCAATTCCCCGCCTCCCCCAGCCACACCCGCCACTTCAGGTGCCACTGGTTAATCCCAATCCGGAGTGAGTTCACAGGTTGAGTTAAGACTCTCACAACCCACTCGTTTCTCCTCTGAACCTTCCTGCACTGTCTCACATGTGAGCTTCGGGGGACACCTCACCCGTGACGGCGGTGCACCAGCACCCTGGCTGAGGCTCCCTGAACCTTGGCTCCATGCAGCTCATCTCGTGTCCTTCTCCCTGGCCTCTCAGAGGCAGGTTCCCTTTCCTCCTCACCTTATGGTTAAGGAAACTGAGGCTCAGAGAGGCGCCCCAGGGGCTCCCGCCAGGAGGAAACAGGAGAGAGGGTGGGCAAAGACTGGGCATGCACCACAAATGGCTGGGGCGCCTCTTGACTCTCCAAGGGGTCCACAGCCCTTGGGGCAGGCCTGGGACCCTGTCAGGAATCTGCTCAGTCCAAAGTATTTTCAGCATAAAACTAAGATGTCATTTGTGCCTTTTTTATCGTGGTGACATTCGCACTGGTGGTGTGGCCGCCCCAAGATGGAGCAGCAGTCGCTGTGTTCTTTGCCACCACCCACGTGCAGAAACAAATGTGTAAGGAAAGCAGGTTTCATTTATCCTTGACGAAGCCGTGCAATTTGATAATTACATTAAATCTCAACCTGTGAGCACGTCTTGCACGCTGTGGGACTAACTGGGAGTCCCCGTATAGGGCTCTTGATCACACAGGGCGGGTTCGAACTGTACTCTGAATGAGGAAGTTTTTTTCATGGAACTCCATCTTTTGCTCAAGAACCCTGGACAGGTGAACTCTGACTATTCAGACTTGGGCTTTCGGCCAATGCTTGTGATACATGCATGACCCAAGGAAAACAATTGATCATGTTTATTGCCAATAAAAAACTTTTCAAACAAAATTTCAGTCTTGGAAAATTTGCTTCTGTAATTATGGGCTTCCCAATGCTTTGAGAAGCTTTTAAAATGTGAGTGGAGGTGACATTGATGAATGAAGTTGTTTGGTATCATGTAGTGACATGTACCCCCATTTGGAAGATCTGCACCATCCAGTGAATGGATATTTTCCTAGTGACCCACATGCTAGGCTGCTCAGGCAGGAATGGATAACGGATCTGTTCAAAGTTCAAGACCCTCCAGAGGGGTTCAGCAGAACAGAGGACAAACACTTCATAGATACGACTGTGATCGAGCATTGACGGTTTTAACTCACGTCTGTCGCGCGTTGGTGCACTGATCAAAAGCAAAGACTCGTGATTGAGAAGGCACTGGAACACTTCTCCCCCGTTTCCAGCCACACATCTGGGCGAAGCTGGATTTCTTCATGTATTTCAATCAAAGTAACATATCATGACAGCAAAACGTGGGGGCAGATTTGCACACTCTTCATCTCTTATTACTCCAGGAATTAAAGAGCTTTGCAAAAGTGTAAAACAAGCCCACTTTTTTCACTAGACTTTTTGTTTTAGAAAACAGATTTTTTTTTCCTTTAAAAATGTTACATTAGAATGCACAGGCTTATGTCTTATTTTAAAAGAAAGAAGAAGGAGTCTTTTTTTTTTTTTTTTCTTTTTGCACCAGGGATTGAACCCAGGGGTGCTTAACACTGAGTCACATCCCCAACCCTTTTTAAATATTTTGTTTGGAGATGGGGTCTCGCTGAATTGCTTAGCTGCTAAGTTGCTAAATTGCTGAGGATGGCTTTGAACTTGGGGTCCTCCTGCCTCAGCCTCCTGAGCTGCTGGGATTACAGGCAGGCCGCCCCACCACAGAGACTTTAAAGTTCCGTTTAAATTTCTAATGTGAGGAATATTCATAGTGTCAACCACATCAATGAAGCTCTTAGAGACCCAGTAGTTTATACCAGTGAGGCCCAGATTTGGAAGCCAGTGAGCTCCAACAGGCTCCAGCCCCTTCCCTTGTCTGCATCCCCTTCCTCTGGACCCAGAGGCTCCAGCTGGGCCTGGTGTAGGGGTCCCCTCCCCCTCTGTGGCCTTCGTACCCTCTCCTTCCCAGGCCCCTGAAGGTGGGGGCAGCCTCCAGTCCTCTCCCTGACTCTGGCTGAGCACACCTGGGCCCTGAGCCTCAGTTTCCCCATTTCAGAATGAGGAGGTTGGCCTGGCCAGGCTGAGGGCCTGGAATACTGAATGATGGCTCCCCAAATGTCCAGATCCTAATCCCCAGCTGTTCCCTTGCATGGCCAAAGGGAGTGAAGATGCCACTCATCAAGGATCCTGAGATGGGTGGCCCTGGACTACCCACCCCGTGGGCCCCAGGATGGTGGAAGAGCCTCCCTAAGAGGAGATCATCTGGATTCGGTGTAAGCACCACCGTGACGAGACCTCTCTCTCTGCAGCGGGTCTGGCAGACAGTGGCTACTGCGTGCCAGAAGCTTTCGAAGGCACCGCCACGCGCACCTGGAGGGAGGCGCCTGTTTCCTCATTTCAGACAAAGCTGGAGGTGCTGCCGCGGAGCCGCTTGCCCCAGATCACCCTGCTGACAGGAGCACATCCATGCTGCCCCAGGGCCAGGCTCGCGGGGGACTTGCTCATTTTCAGAGTCCTAAGCCAGACTCCGGCACGGAACAGACTCTCAGAAGAATTGATAGATAAAGCCAGTCCCAAATGCCCGAGTCTCCTGCAGGTGGGACAGGCCATTTCTGCAGGTCAGATGGGAGAGGACACCGGGCAAGACTCGGTGAGCTGCCTTCTAGGCAGGAGCGGAGCAGTCCAGCACGGAGATGATGGGGGCCCATGTTGTGGGCTGAACAACTCCCAAAGCTGACCTGAGAACGTGACCTCAAGTGGAGAAAGGGACTTAACCGTTGTAATCAAGTGTGAATGACGTCATTAGGATAGGCCCTCGCCCAATAGCACTGATGTCCTTATAAGGGGGGACTTTGGACACAGTCATGTGCAGGGAGCACACCTCAGGAGGATGGAGGCCGAGACTGGGGTGAGGCTCGTGCAAGCAAAGGAAGCCCAGGTCACCAGCAAGCCCGGGGAGAGGCCTGCGGCCCGCTCTCCCACAGGCCTCAGCGGGGCCAGTGCTGCCAGCGCCTCTCCTGGACTTCAGCCTCCAGAACCTGAAGTGGTGGCTCCAGGTGCCCAAGCCATTGGTTCAGGGTGCTTCATCCTCGCAGCCTCGGCAGACTGATAGAGCCAGAGGTGATAATTTAAAAGTTTCTAGCAGGCATGTTAAAGAAGATAAAAAGAAACATGCTGATTATGTTAACCATATTAATACATGTTTCAGTCAGCTTTTTCACTGGTGTGACCAAAAGACCTGACGAGAACAATCACAGAGGAGGAAAAGTTTATTTGGGGCTCACAGTTTCAGAGGTTCAGTCCACAGAAGGCCGGCTCCATTCCTTGGGGCTCGAGGTGAGGCAGAGCATCATGGTGGACATGTGTGGTGGAGGGAAGTTGTGCACATGATGATCAGAAGGCTGAGAGACTCCTCTCACCAGACAGGAAATATTCACCCCAAAGCCACGTCCCCGACGCCCACCCCTCCAGCCACACCCTACCGGCCTTCAGTTCCCACCCAGTTAATCCCATCAGGGATAAATCCACTGATTGGTTGAGACTCTCATGATCCTATCACGTCACCTCTGAACTTCTTGCACTGTCTCATGCATGCACTTTGGGGGACACCTCACATCCACACCATAACATCATGCAGTTTTTACCTTCCATACCCAGCATGCTGCTGCTCTGATGTATGATCTGGAGAACATTCATGAGGCACTTTCCATTCGTGTGTGCATGGGAGTCTTCTAAATGTGTACTCCGCCCTCACAGCACCTCTGAGGTGCATTTCAAATGTGGTGCCCAATGGCCACGAGT
Source organism: Glaucomys volans (assembly GCA_020662805.1). Lineage (NCBI taxonomy): Eukaryota > Metazoa > Chordata > Mammalia > Rodentia > Sciuridae > Glaucomys > Glaucomys volans. The sequence continues at coordinate 1,060,328 of JAJEJO010000231.1, forward strand.
GACCATGGCTGCCATGTCCTGGGGAAAGTCCAGTGGACTCCAGCACCTACCCGATGGATTCTGCCATGTTGCCTGGGTCCCTGTCTGGGTCATCTACTCCCTTCTCTTGTCTGGCCCTCAGGCACAGGTCCGTGTCTGCTGGCATCTTCTGGGACAAATGCCCTCGCCATGATCTGAGTGTCCCCCTAAGGCCCATATGTAAAATCTAGGTCCCCAGGGTGGCAGTACTGGGAAATTGACCTATAAGAGCTCAGGCCTAGAGGATGGTCCTTAGATCATTGGGGATGTGCCTTGGAGGGGACTGTGGGACCCTGTTTCTCTGTCCTCTGCTTGCTGGCTCCAGGTGTAGCTGCTCACTCGACACCTGCTCTGGTCATTGTCATTAGCCATCCTCATGAGAGGCCAAATCATGGGGCCACTTGAGTCTCTAAATCTCTGAGCTAAATAAGCTTCTCTTTACTTTGCAAGTAGCTTGCCTTGGGTCTTTTGTCATAGCAACACAAATTAACAGAGCTCTCAGCACCTGGCAGAACTTCCACTCCTCCTTGCACATCTCTGGCGGGTTCCCCTGTGGGGTGGGATATGTGTGCATGTAGATTTGTTTTCTCCTTGGTTCTAACTACACCCATGTGCTTCTTTCTTCTGGCGATGTTACTGCTAATAATTTGACCACAAACAAAGCTTTTCATTTCTTGTCATTTTCTGCCTATAGGTATTGTAGTGATGCATTAGTCTGAGAAAACCAGCTAGAAGCAGTTTCTGCCTCTCTGGAAATGCAGAAGAAGGAAAAGAACCCATCCTACTCTCATCTGAGGGAGACCCACCTCCCAGGCTTGCTTAGCACTGGGGTTCAGTACTGGAGGTCTCCCACCCTGGGAGGCCTGCCTCTGTCCAGGGAGACCAGGGTGCCTGGTCACCCACTTTGTGGTCAGTGGGGGCCATCTGCCTCAGAAGCTGGTGCAGGGCTCTTGTACTCAGGTCTCAGTGAAGGAAAAGGGGTGTCAGCAGGGTCTGTCTGCTGACTCAAGAGAAATCAGAGAGAGCAAAACCGGAGCCCATCCATCTTGGTTGGCAAACTGGAGAAACTGAGTCCAAGAGAGGGGAAGCCTTGCCTGGCTCAGGGTGTGGCTGGATTCCTCCAAATGCACTTCCTGCTTCCCTTCCCATGAGCCACAGCTGCTGCTAAAGTGAGACGGGGTGGTCGTGTACAGACAACCAAAGGTCTGAGTATCCTTCACCAGGAAAGATGTCTGGTGATATGACCACAGGGGCAGGGGACACAGACGTGGCTCCAAACCCCAGGGCATCAGAGTCAAGGGAGCCCTGCCCAGAGGAATGCACCTGAGAGAGTGTTAGGGAACCCATTCTTCCCCCCAATGGCCCCACTGGGAGGGGCAAGGTCCCTCAGGAGGGCTCATCGGACCTGGTCCAGGCACAGGCTGGCCCACTGGGGTCTGTCTTCCCCTGGGTGCCAGTGCCACAGGCCCACCCAGGGACTTTTGTGGTGTCCCTGTGGCTGCTGCAGAGTCTGCATGGTGTGTGCAGTCTCAGGCTGCACCCGGGAGCCCACCGGGGAGCCCACCGGGGAGCCCACCGGGGAGCCCACCCGGCCCTGTGGCCAGGCTGTGCTGCAGGGAGGAGCCGGCTGGGGGCCGCTGGTCTGCTCTGCATGTTCTCCTTCTCCCAACACCGGATATGGAGGGTCTGGGGTGGGGAGGGTCCTGCCTCCCACTCTACGCTGCGTCTTCCTGGGACAGACGCCCATGGCTTCATTTTCAATCCCAAACCAAGAAAGCCAGAGCTCTCCTGCGGTTTGCTCCTCCTCCTCCCGGGCCTGAGCCACCTCTTCACCTGCTGATTGGGTTCCACAGCGTCATCTCCTGACGGTCCCCTTGCAACTCCTGTCTTGAGTTGCAATTATCGGTGGCTGCCCTGGTCACCACAGCCATCCTGTTCCTCTGTGGGCGCCTGCTGTATTCAGGCTTGTGCTGGGCACTTGGATGCAGTGTGCCCGGCTTCTCACGACCACTCTGCCGGTAGGACTTCACCACGCAGGTCTGCCAGGGGGAGGCCCGGGTGTGAGACTCTCCGACCTGGTGGCTCTTGCTGCGAGTGATTTCCACCTTGCCGTTCACCCAGCTCTCCCTCCGTTCCTTCTTTCTTTAGTTCACCCCATCACCTCAGGGCCTCCGGGATGCTCTGTGGAAATCCATCCTCTCCTCTGAGGAACCAGAGAAGATGGAGTCAGTGGGGTCAGCTGTGAGGGGTCAGCTCACCCCAACAAGGGAGGCAGGAGGAAGTGGGAGAGGCCACAGCAGGGCTCCCCACTGCTCCGTACCACCTCAGGGGACTTGCCCATGTGGACCTCCCTCCCAGCTGCCTCCTCAGGGGTACTGGCTCCTGGAGCGTCCAGGCTGAGGAAGCCTCAGGGCCTTTGCATGGCTGCATCAGCTGGAGTCCCTAATCCGCGGCTCTACCTCTAGAGTTGGCAAAAGCAGCTTCTCTTGAAACTTCCCTGCTCCTTCCTGACCTGCCTTCCACCCCCGGCTTCTAACAAGCACATCTATGGTAGGTTTGTGGGGGTCTGCCCACTGGATGAGGGGCCCCAGGGGGTCAGGACATCAGCTCTTCGGGTTCCTACCATGGCATCCGAGACCTGGTTCCACAGGCCCGTACGTTGCTACACAGATGGCTTGCCTGAGGGACGCCATCCCACCGAGTCGGGTCAAGGTACGCTGTGCATCGCAGGTGAGTGCTGGCTGGCTGTGGGGGACGCTGTGGGCTGGGAGACCTGGGGCCCCGACGGCTGCTACTGGTTTGTACTCATAGGACTTTGAGGAAGTCACCTGGGCCCCCAGGTGGGTGCAGAGTAGCACATCGGTTTCCTCCGAGACCTGAAGTGCTGTGTACCTGGACCTTTGCTCGTGCGTGCACAGGAAGCCCCGGGAGCGTGAAAACTGGTCACCAGAGGATGAGTGGTGGCCATGAAGGACCATTCGGCTCGCTCAGTGCCCTCTTTCCTCTCTTCCCCTTGCCCAGTCCCATTCTGCTCTTGTGTTGGGAGGTTGCTGAGCCGCCAGCTGAAATCCTAAGGTGCCTTTCCCTTGGCTAAGGGACACCTCGGTTCTTACGTCGTGTTCACGGTGGAAAGGCATCCCCGCAGGGACACGGCCTTAACCAAAGCCAGACTGCAGAGGCTCCGCAGGGTCAGGATTGGTGGGCTGCTTCCCAGCTCGCACCGGTTAATTGTACTTTATAAGTTGTGATATGGAAAGAATGCTCATAAATCTGCGTACAATTGGGTGGGTTACAGATCAGAAGATAAAAATAATTCCAAAAGTTGCCTGGGGACTTCAGGTGGGCCTGGGCTTCGTGACCTGAGTTACCTGTAGGCAGGGAGCTCAGAAGGAATCAGAGTAGACAAGTCATCAGAGAGAAATAGTAACTCCCGGGTGCCCCTGTCACCCTGGAGAGGAAAGAGCACTCAGGACACTCCCGCAGTCCTGGCCTCTGGGCTCTGGGCACGTCCTTAACGCAGAGGCTGGAGGCTGGCAGGCTGCAGACCTTGGGGACCCATCTAGGTTATGATTGGCCTGTACAGGGTTTTGGAAAAATGGGTAATTAAAAAAAGGGGGGGACTTTGGCTTCCCTTGAAAACTCAGCAGACCCAGGCAACTGGAGCCCCTTTCTATGTGTGGCCATAACTGTGGGAACTGATCCCTCTGGCTTTCTCATCTCACTCTCCTGTGGGGAATGTGCCCTCCCCTTCAGCCCATTGACTTGTCCTCCTTCAAGTGCATTCCCACTTTCTGGCCTGGAGTGTCCCCATCAGAAGTGACAGTACTGGGACTTGAACCCAGGTCTTCACCCTAAGGCTCCTTGCTTTTCCACCCCTCTCTTTGGCAGAGGGCTAGAGGCTAGCAGGATCAAAGGCTGGGTGAGAGGTGATAATCCTTGGTAAATACCCAAAAACATAATATCCCTGTCAATGAAATAGGGGTGCAGCTGGGGGAGAAACCCCAAGACCCCTTCCCTCAAGTGTTTTCATTGTGCTGGGGACAGTGTAGAGAGGACCCTCAGTAACCCAGGGGGAGCTTTGATCTGAGATGAGACTTGACCCAAAGCCTGTCCAGGTTTCAGCTAATCCTGGGGTTTGTGCTCGAGTGAGACTATAGTACTGTTATTGGATTTGAGTTGTTATGGTTAAATCTAGAATGTTCCCCAAAGCTCGTGTGTTGACAGCAAGGTTCAGAGCTGGGGCTTTTAGGCAAGGTCTGGTTCACGAGGACTCTGACCTCATCCTCTAATGACTGAGTCCACTGGTAGCTGGGTGGGCTGCTGGGAGGTGGGTCATGGCAGAAGCAGCTCCCTGGGGGCATGTCCTTGAAGTTTTGTCTTGTCCCTGGCTCCTCCCTCTCTCTGTGCTTCCGAGCTGCCCTGAGCTGAGCAGCTCTCTTCCACATGCCCTTCCACCATGATGAGTCTGCCTCAGAGCCAGCTGACCAGGGACTGAATTATCTGTGAGCCAAAATAAATCTTCTCTCCTCTAAGTTGTTCTTGTTAGGTATTTTGGTCAAGGGAATGAAGAGCTGATTCATACAGAGATCTAGAACATCAAATGGTTGTGCTAAACCTGGTGGAGGCTGGGCCCACCCCTGACAGGAGTTACAGAGAGCTGCATCTTCTTCTTCTGGGAAATGGGCATATGACGTCTCTTCCTCCTAGGTTGGTTAAGTGAGTTAAATAACCACGCTGAAATTCCATCTCTGCATCAGTTAGGAAAACAGAGTCCAGGTCAGGGATCTCAACAGAGGGAATTTAATACAGGAAATTAGTCACAAAGGTGTTGGGTTGGAAGAGCTGAAAACCCAAATAGGGACCAGACCACCAGAACTTAGAGGTAGCAGGAGACTGCCAGCTGTCCTAGGCCGGGCACCCCTGGAGCTTACCTAGCAGGAGGCCACCCTGTGAGAGACAGAGCCAACAGAGGAGGGCAAAGAACGGGTCTCAGAGCAAAGGACCCCAAGGCCAAGAGCAGAAGTGCACCTGTTGGTTCACTGCCGTGTGCCCAGAGCCCTCAGGGTGCCTCGGAGAGGAGTGACCTGTTAAGGCTATGGTGCCCAATGGGTGAATGTAGAGGAAGGTGTCGGGGGAGACAGGCGTTGGGGCTGGCCTCCACTCACTCCTCCTCTGCCTGACCCCGTGCTGCTCCAGATCTAGAGGGGAAGCCCAATTCCCACCCCTTGGGTCTGGACTGATCTTAATGACTGGCGCTCAACAGCTTCAGGTGTTATAGACGTATTGCAGCGCTGGGGGATGCACGTTGTAGTGCAACTTCGGCCTAGGGGTCCTGAGATGCTTGCTCTCCAGTTTCTTCTTGGCCTCTGGTCATCATTCTATCAGAGCAACGTCACCTGGAGAGGCCACACGTGTGCACCTGGCTAATAGCCCAGCGGAGCTCGCTGCTGTTGCCCTGGGAGTGCAGCTGGGTCAGGCTGACATCTGACAGCGTGAGACCCAAGGAGCACCACCTAGGCAAGCCTCGGCAATTTGAGAATGTGGGGAATAATCAAGCCTTGTTGTTTTAAACCGTTGAGTTTGGGGTGTCTGTGGGACAGTGAACATCAGCCGTGACTGCAGTGCAGAGGGATATGTCCTCTCAGATGGGACGCATCACAAGCCTCGGCTGCAGTTAGCCGTGCATTCTTGCATCAGCAAAGGTTCACTGAGCTCTGACCTCTGCCAGGCCCAGGCTGGGCGCTGGCAATACCGGGGCGGACGGGCAGGCCGTTTCTTCTCTCCTGGACCTTGACCTCCACACAAGGAGTCAGAGCAGTGAGTCCACAGATCCGGGAACAGGAAAACATGATCTTGTGACGAGCGCTGACTCGCCCCAGGCTGGCGGGAGTTGAGATGGAGGATGGGTTTCCCAGCCCCCTGCTTGCCCACGGCATCCCAGTATCAGCTGCTTCCTTGGTCCGTACAAACCCACATCTGCATCAAGTCCTCACAGCGTAAACCTTTCCAAGCACGGCCTGGGGCTGGAGGGCAGCCATGAACCATATGAAGCCAGGCTCTAAAGAACCTCGGTGCAGGACAGAATAGACATGCCAGGGGCTAATTAGACAAGACAGTGCAATGCTGAGGCTCATAAGCCTGCTAAGCTTGTAGGTCCTGATATGCTGTGTGACTCTGGAACACTTGCTTGATATCTCTGAATTTCAGCCTCCTGTTCTGCAAAGCCAGAAGAACAGTCCCTCTTCTACCTACCTCTCCAGGCCATTTCTAGAGATAAAGAGAAAATGGAAGAAATTCTTCTTGGGAGAGGAAAAAGCACCCTGCAGACGTAAGGGCTCGTGAGGCTCAGCACTGACAGTGAGCCTCTACTTGCTTGTTTGTGTTTATGAAATTAGCAAGGACTGGAATCCCTGATGGCTCAATAGGAATTGGATGAATTTCAATAAAAAGACCGGAGAATGTTTTTCCACCGGAACTGGCGGACTGAACCAAAAGCCCACGTGGAAAAATAAATAAGCAAAACATCTGGAAAAATTCTGAACAGGAAGAGTAATGAAGGCGGGGAAACAGGACCTGCCTGATACTAAAACAGAGAGGTAGAGAAAATGAACAGCAGGGCACACAGGTCTGAACAGAGAGGGTGGGACAAAGGTGGCCCTCCTCCCACGGAAACCAAGCCATGCAGAAAGTAGTAAATGGAGGTTAAGTCTTATATCAATGAGACTTTGAATGATACAGATACTACTACTGATTAAAAAGCAATTGAAATGAATTTAAAAAATAATTTGGGGTCTATAACCCACACCTGTACCAGGATGAATTTTAACTGGATCAAATAGTTCACCGTGGAAAAAAAAGTTGTAAGAGAAAGCATGAGAGAATTTTTTTTTTTATAGCTTTGGAGTGGGGAAAACCTCTTCAGACACGCAGCCTGTAAGCCAATAGGAAAAAAGTAAAAGACAGATAAATTTCGATATCTAAGTGTCAAAGTTTCTTTAAGGGCAAAACCATCAGAAAAGAATTAAAAGACAAGCCAGGCATGGTGGCGCATGCCTGCAATCCAAGCGACTTGGGAGGCTGAGTCAGGAGGATCACGAGTTCAAAGCCAGCCTCAGCAACTTAGCGAGGCCCTAAGCAACTCAGTGAGACCTTGTCTCTAAGTAAAATACAAAATAGGGCTGGGGATGTGGTTCAGTGGCTGAGTGTCCCTGAGTTCAATCCCTGGTTCAAAAAAAAAAAGAATTAAAAGACAAACAACCAGGCAAAAAATACTTGTAATTCCTACTTCTTGAATATAGTAAAATTCCTACTGATGAATCAGGAAACGTTCAGTAGCACAGAGGAGGGGGCGGGATCCCAGCAGGTGGGGGAGTGGAGAAGGACCAATGTCTCTGGAAGGGGTCACAGTGCTCAAATTCAATCACAGGAAGAAAACCTCAAATTAAATCAAAATAAGACCCCATCTTCCTCCTTCAGAATGGCGGAGAAAGCTGGCAAAGCCATGGGTGGTCCAGGGCTGGGAACTCCCGGGCGGGATCTGGAGCTCTCTGCACTGGTGCCCCAGCTGTGGACAGGAACTCATCCTACAGATGAACGCTCTTGAGCAAGATGGTGGCACGCAGGTTACTCTTTGCAGCATTGTTTGTAGCTAAAGAATGAAAATAAACAAAACGCATCAAGAAGTGAAATGAATCCCAGCAGGGAGGCTGAGGCAGGAGGATTGCAAGTTCAAGGTCGGCCTCAGCAACTTAGTGAGACTCTGTCTTAAAACAGAAAATGAAAAGGGCTAGAGATGTGGCTCAGTGGTTAACTGCCCTTGGGTTCCATTCCCCAGTACCAAAAATAAGACAGAAAAGGAAAGACAAACGAATTTCTACCCAACAAAGCATGGACCATGCAGTGGGAGAAATATTGGCAAGTTGTTTATGTGTTAATATGGAAATCTCTTCCAGGTAATTTTAACGGAGAGAGGCATGGGATGCACACACAGGGCGTATCACATACTACTCTTCACATCAAAATCTGGTGAAAGAACGCAAGTCCATTTGTGTGTGGTGTCTCCGGAAGGACACACAGAGTGTGGGGTCCCAGGTGAAGAGCTGGACTCTGTCTCAGTGGGAAGCAGAGGCCTGGTACTGTCACCCCAGGCATGTGGACTGGTATCCAAGTCTGCTTCAGTGACACCAAGACAGAGAGGCTTGTCGGGCAGGGAGTGGGGCTGCAGGCAGCTGGACTGGAACCCCGGGTGAGGCGGGGGAGCCTTGTGGACCATGACCCTCTGCTCGGCTGGCACTGGGCTCCTGGCTCCCATATGAACCAACGACCAGGCCGCTGCTGGCACAAATCCAGCCTCTACGGCAGCCCCCGTTTCTGGTTGCTGTTGTGACAAATCACCAGGAACACAAATCACACAAAGCCTCTTATCTTCCTGCTCTGAGACGGCCTCAGGCAGAGGCTCCGTCCCCTCGTTGCTAACTTCCATCAGCCGCCTGCACCCCTTGACTAGCGACCCCATCCGCCACCTTCGAGGCCCCGGTGTGGCATCCTTCAACCTCTGCCCACCTGACGCTGCCCCTCTCCTGGCGACCCTGTGACTATCGAGGGCTCCCCTGGTGACCCGGCTGGTCTCCAGGTCCATACTGCCATCACATTTGCAAAGTCTCTTTTGCCGCAAGGCCCAGCGTGCCCCGCACTGGGATCTGGATGTCTCCAGCAGCTGTCACTCAACATGCTACTGTCCTGTCTCCACCGCACAGAACCCGGGGTGCCCAGCTGCCTTGGGGTTCTCGTGCTGTGCTCAGGTCACACGGCTGAACTGCTGGGATGAGAGCAGCCACGTTCCTGCCGGCCCAGCTGTGAGCTGCTCGGGCTTCTTGGCTCCCTCGCTGAGCTTTCTGTGCCTGCTGGGGTGTATGAGGGGAGGGGGGCCCTCCTGGGACAGGTGGATTCAAACATGGTGGGTGGAAAAAACGCCGGGGTGTAGACCACAGACCCCCACAGTCCTGAGCACCCGTCTGCCACATGCGAGGGGGTTGCAGTCAGTGGCTGCCTGTGGGTTCCTCTCCAGGGCTTGCCCCTGTTGGAAGGAGTGGTCTCTTCCAAGGCCACGATCCCCTTCTGGGGTGGCCCATATCCAAAGGCTCCCTGATGCCATTCCAGTCCAGAGCTACCGGTGGGATGGATGAGGCCTCTGGAGGGAGCACATTGCTGCTCAACACTCCCTCCTCCCCACCAGCCCTCCTGCAGGCACCCCTGTCTCCCTCAGCCTCCCCGAGTCCTGATTAGGATCAGCATGGGTGCCCTGGACAGGGCCAGGCCTCGCCATCGGGAGTTGTGTGGAAGGGCCGGCACATCTAACTTTCTCCGGGGGAAGGGGGCTGGGCTACCACCGCTGCTGGGTCGCTGTCCTGGGAAGGGAGGGCATGGGATTGGGAGCTCCACCCCAGAGGACAGAGAGCAGAGGCCCGTCTGCTGGAGGCTCCGCGGCCATAGGGAGCAAGTCCATCCCCTGGCAGGGGCTCTGGGCACTCATGCCAGCAGCCCCCACGGCCCCCACACTCAGGGCTGAGCCCTGGGATGCAGCAATGGACCCGCCAATGCAGTGCCTGGTGCTTCCAGAGAAGGTGGCGGGATGGGTGTCCAAGACCACTGTGCTGTGCGAATTGACCCATCCGGGGGGGATTATGCTCTGAGGGACAGAAGAGGAAGCTGCAGCAGAATAAATCAAGGAAGGAAGCTGAGAAGAGGTGACATTTATTCCAAGCTCCATGTGAAAGTCCTGGGACTAAAAGGCTCAGGAGAGGCAGGGGAGGAGGAGCAGAGGGTCAGCAGAGCCCACACCCTCGTGGGCAGCGTGGCAGGAGGTGGATTATTCCACAAGCTGTGAACAGACTGATTTTTCCATGAGTCGCAGTAGGCACCATGCCCAGGGCTCACAAAAATGTTCTAATTGAAATTTTTTAAATCAAAAGGAAAATATGAACACAGTCCCACATCTGTCATCGCAAGCCAAGCCCAGCTTATATTCATCTTTATACCAATGCAGTTGTAGAATAAAATTTTAAGTTATTTTTAGGGAGGAAGAGGCCCACAAAAGTCATAATGCAGCTCAGAATGGGAGGCCAGAGGTGGGCACAGGGCTGGGTGGGAAATCGTGGCCACCTGTGGTGGACGCTGGTGGTGTCCTGCTCCTGGTCACCTCAGCTGTCTCTCACTTAAATGTGGCAAGCCCATCCTGACCTGCCAAGGCTGCCCACACAGGCACCCTCAGCTTTTCTGCCACAGAACTTTCTAGAAAGAGGAGTGAGTTCGTGTAGCCTGTGCATGGGGCAGCCTCCAAGGGTGGAGGGAGGCAGCCTGGAAGACCTTTACCCAGGGGGTGGGTCGCTGGATTCGTGTCCTCAGCTCCTCTCCTCTGAGGGGCAGCAGGGGTACCTTCTGGGGAGTTCTTCAGGGGGCCTCCAGGGGGACTGAGTGTAGGGGGTCCACGGCAGTGACCACAGTGACAAGGTACTCTGGCCCTCCTTCCTTCCTCCTCGTATGCTCCTTACCCCCTCGAGCATCCTGGGAACACCTCCTATGTCACTTACCTGTCACCAAGTCCCAACATCTCGTCTTGAGTCTCTGATTTTGGGGAATTCAGCCACCTTCATCGCTGGACGTGGCCCATGGTGCTGGGCCTGTGAAGGCTCTGCTGGGTCCTTCAGCCAGCGGGCTGTCCATTCTGCACATTTCACAGGTGAGAAGACAGTCAGTGGGCGAAGAGAAGGGGCCTGCAGGGTGTGAGGGTGGCCACCACTCACCTGAGCAATGCTGTGATGGGCGACACAGGTCTCCTGCAGGGAGGCACCCAGTCCTCACCCACCCAGGGGTGGAAACAGGCCCTGTGACCAGTGGTGGCCTCTGAGCTGTGGAGAGTGCTCCTTCTCTTCCATAAAACTGGGGTGGGAGGACGGGAGACAGGGACGTCTCCTGGGGACACTCCAATCCCTGCTCAGGAAACAGCTGGGTCCTCCAGTGAGTGCTGAGCAGAAATCCCGGCTTAACTTCCCCCTGGGGACAGAGAGGTGACTGTAACCTCAAAAAACTCAGTGTGAGAGGGAGGCAGGAGGTGCCAGACGGCGTGTGCCCCTAATGGAAATGCTAACACTCGCCAGAGTTGGCTGGTGCCCGCCGGTTGTGGATGCCCACCGGGCCATGGAGTGGACGGGGCTACCTGGAGACTCTCCTGAAAGCTCTCAGTATAAATGACAATAACAGGGACACCCATGACTGCCTGAATGGCGTGTAGGGAAAGAAAGAAAGACACCTCATTAAATGTGTCCCTCGCATTGAAATGTGCTCAGATTTCTAGGAAAAATGCAGCTCTTGAATTTGGGTGAATATGGTCCCCATTTACAAATGAGGAAATGGAAGATCACAAACATACTGTCACTGGCCCAAGTCCCCACCCTGGGGAGCTGCAGGGCTGCCTGGTCCCCAGTCAGCTGTCCCAAGACCGAGGGCTTACCCCATGGCTGGACAGCCTCTTCAGGGGCAGGAGAGGCTGCTGGAGAAGGACACACCAGTGTGGCTCCAGGTTCGGGCCTGGAGATGCAGGCTGGGGGGATGTGGGATGAGGGAAGGCATCAGAGGGCAGAGTGTTCTATGGAGATCAGCAGGGAGGCTCCTCAGGAGACCAGGCCTGGAACCACCATGGGACCCAGCTGCACCCTCTCAGGATGGGGCTTCCTCAGGAGACCAGGCCTGGAACCACCATGGGACCCAGCTGCACCCTCCTCAGGATGGGTCTTCCTCAGGAGACCAGGCTTGGAACCACCATGTGACCCAGTTGCACCACCCCTTGGTATTTATCCTGAGGAATTAATGTCATCGAGCTATAGTGAAACGCATATCCGTGTTTATAGCAGCACAATTCACAACAAAATATGCCACCTACCCAGGTGCCCATCAACGGATGAATGGATAAAGAAAATGAAGGCTACATACACAATGGAATTTTATTCAGCCATAAAGAAAATGAATTTCTGGCATTTGCAGGAAAATGGATGGAACTAGAGACCATTATGTCAAGTAAACTAAGCCAGAGTCCAAAGGTCAATGGTCATGTGTTTTCTCTCACAGGTAGAAGCTAGAAAGGAAAAATGGGGAAAAGGTGGAAGGGAGCTCATGAAGATAGAGGGGAGAACAGTCGAGTAGAGTGAGGGGGCTGGGTGGGGGGAAGGTTCTGGGGAATGAAATTGACCAAACTGCGTTGTGTGGGCATGAACATGTCACCACGAATCCCACTGTTAAGGTGATCATAATGCACCAGTCAAAATGCTTTTTAAAAACCCAGAGAATGAAATGTCCTTGAAAGAGTGAGAACAATATGGAAGCAGGAATGGAATCAGATGTTAGCCACATGGGACCCTGGAGACAGGATTGGTTCCAGAGTCCCCACCAAGCACCATTGGCCTCCACCCACTGACTCAGACCTTCCCCTTTCTGGGGTAGGTCTCCTCACCAGAGGCTCAGATGACCTCTGGGGACCCTGACCATGCTGGTCCTGGTGCCCAGGGATGCTCCATCTCTGTTCTCATTTCTGACTGTGCCGTCCTTCTTTTCTCTCGTGTTCTGGCCCAGACCATGAATCAACCACATGGGTGACTCACGCCTCCATGCAAGGTTTTCAGCCTACCTAAGGCTGAAGCCTGGAAGTGTGGACCTTTCCAGAAGGTCAGTCTCTGCTTTCAGTCTCTCCCCATCAGCCACACAAACACATAACCTCACAGACACACATGGACACACACACACACACACACACACACACACACACAAAATACACCATCGATATGCATGGACACACAGACTCTCACACATATGCCCCAGGTACGGCTACAAACATACCATAGACACGTATGGACACACACACACACACACACACACACCCTTCCTTACTTGGCCAACCCAAGAGGCAAACGTGAATGTAGCTGACCACGGTGAAGTTCCCTCAAACACCTGCAATTGTGGGGACCCAACACAGAAGTGAGGGCCTGCAGGAACTGGTCACTCCTAGGACTTCTTTCCTTCGATATTCAGATACACCTTTTAAAGGGGTGATATACTTTTAAATTTCCGGGCGAATGGTAAGTTTTCTTCTGTGCTGTGGGAACAGAAGCGCTTCCAGGCACCTGGCATGTGGGATGCCACTTTAGAAAAGTTCTTATCGTGAGTGGAATTCATAACACGTCCACAGGGCACCCCTCCTCAGGTCTTGCTGGGGAGCAGCTGCAGCCTGAGAGTTTCGTCCTGTTACCGTGGACTTGACCGTGGGGGACTGGCCACGGCCTAGAGAGCCCAGTGAGGGGGAGCCAGACTCAGGCAGTGCAGAGGGGCTTGGAAGCCTTTCAAGTCTGTTTGGGAAGGGGTGGGCAGAAGGTTTACCTCTGTCCCGCCTGGTGGCAAGGACAGAACCCCTGGAGCAGAGGTGACCCCCTCAGGTGGCCCGGCGTGCCAGGGTGCAGGTAGGCCTGGCCTTGCAGCCAGGCCAAGTGGCCTGGAGGAGGCTGGCCTCCAGTTTCCTGGCCTGGGCCTGGCCGAGGCCCCTCCTGCCCCTCCTGGGCTCCCTGAGTAAATCAGAGCCGTCAGTGTGGTAGCAGCTTGATTAAAGTTCAGGGGTTTAATAGATCATTTAAAAGACCCCAAATTACTCCCACCCCGGCCCAGCCACCTGGCCCGCTGCCCCAAGTGCACGGCAGCCCTCGACCGGCACCGCCAAGGCCAGGCCGGCCCGAGGTTCCTGCCTATTCCCGGAGGACGGCCGCTGCGAGCGAGCCCAGCATTCTCAGCTGCATTTAATCTGCCCTGAGACAGGCTGGCGATGAGAAAATGCGAGGGCAAGGCTCGCGGGGCCGCGGGGGGAGCGGGACAGTTGGCCCTCTTTGTTCACTTGGTAACCTGGAGCGGGGCCAGCCTCGGAGGAGCTCCCTGGGCAGCAGAAGTCTGTTCCAATTAATCGTGTTTAACCATTCTAATCACACTTTAGCACATTAATCCTATTTTCAATCCAAAACACATCTGAACCAGCGGCATGTGGGCCTTTTATGGGAACCGCAAATCAGATGTAAGGGAGAGACACAGGGCCCTCGTTCGCTCTGCACTTTCACTGAACTTAAACTTAATAAAATATGGGACTGGCTTGTGGTTGGATTTACTGCACGATGCTGATGCTTTCACATATAAATAGATCCCTTAAGTGACTTAAAAACCTGTCAGAGAGTGCAGTGAAAATTTGATTATAAGGTGCCCCGTTCTGCTCTTTCTCTCCATCCCCCTAACAATGCCATTGTGGGTCCGGTGGGTGGGTGGGTAGGCGGGGCCGTCTGGTGCACCAACTTCTGGCGGCCTCTACCAGAGGAGGCAGTGATGCGCGGGAGGCTGGGCCACGGGGCCGAGAGGCCTTGTAAAGGGTTTATGGAGGCGACATCTCGAAAACTTGATAACCCTCAAGCACCTCATCTCTGAGGTTCCTGTCGACTTCCTCAAGTACTTTGGCTGGTCCTGCCGCAGGCTGCAGGCACAGGGTGGCCAGGGGTCCCTCCTGCAGATGGCCAGGACAGGAGAGCAGCGAGAAGGTTTTCCAGGTTGCCAACAGTTAGGAAAAGCCACACTCAGTCCAAGGCCTGGGTTCCATCTGGGGAGATGATTCCCAAAAAGGGAGGTCTCTTGCCTGAAGCCAGAACTATAAGGTGGGGACAGGGCCTGGGTTAGGGCTGGGCCCCTCCAGTCCAGCTCCCTCTGGCTTGGCCCTCCACTGAGGGGCCACTGGAACACACAGTACACTGAGCTTGGGCAGCCTGCCACCTTCATCCTGGCTCCATGGCTGCCTGGTCTGGGAGCCACTTTGTTCTGCAATAATGTCAACTTTGCTTTTAGCCTGAGGCCAGTTCATAGCACATAAGCAACTGGGCTGCCGCAGTCAGGGGAAGGGACGGTTTGCACCCATGGAAACATAGCTGCACTGAGCCTATGAATCACAGTGGGTGTGTTGGCCTGGGAGTCCTGGGTTCAAAGCCCAGCTCCGCCGCTTCCCACTGCCCAAGTTCAGTTTCCTCATCTCCAAAATGGGGAGGCCAAGAAGATCTACCTCCGGAATATTTTCCTGGGTGAAGATGAAGTTAAGCAATTAGGATGGTGTCTGGCACACGGTAAACATTATAAAAAGTTAGCCACCAGCTCCCCCACACCTCTCAAAAGAAAAATCAAGGATAAAAATGTGCAGGTCTATTGTAGAGAGATGATTTCCAGCACACAGGAGTGACGAATAGGTCACAAAAGGTAGCATAGTTAATATTGACTCAATTAGAAGGACATTTTCTTCTGTATTGTATATTAAGGCAGGCATATAATACAATTTCAAAATAGAAATTAAAAAAAGTTTTAGAGAGGAAGCAATTAGATCAAATATCTGGACTAATAAATTTATCTGGACACAAAATTTGGCACTGGGTTTGTGAAAAAGTGCAAAGGAGAAATGAGATGAGGTGAGTCGTCTTCATTGTCTGCTTATTCAGCTGATTGGTTCAGCCAGCATTTGCTCAGGGCATATCATGTGCCAGAACCCACCCTTGGCAAGGAGGAGAGGGAAGGTTACTGATTCTGCAGGTCCAGTTTCTGCAGGGCTAACCTTGAAGCTCAGTCTACCACGCTGGCTCTAGAATGGTCTTTCAGGGCTGTAGCAACATTCCTTGGAGCAATTCCTTAAGTGGACCCTTGATAATCTTGGGTGCTGCCCCAGAAGTCAGTCGGGGCCTTCTGGCAGGGCACTGCTTTGAAGTCAACTTGCAAATATGCAACTCCAAGCTCCTTTCTGCCCAAAACAGGGCAAGGTTCAGGAGAAACTTTTGCAGAGAAGCAAATTCAATGCTTAAGTAAGTCCTAATTTGGGCCTGGGGTGGGAGTTATCAATTCATGCTAAATGAAATACGCAACGGTTCAGAATGTGGTCGGAAACGTGAAAAAAAGATCTGCAGTGAACTTGGATGGGAACCAGGATTAGGGTCCGATGTTTGGCTTTCTAAGTAAACACGTCTAGCTTTTTATTTTACAAATAACAATCTGGAAAGATGCATCAGGGAATCTAAATGCAAAATAGAAATGAGTTTATCCAGGTAAGTAAGGTTTTATTAAACAATTTAATTCATTCCAGTTCCTTTGGAAGAAACTGTGGGTTATGGTTAATGTTCTGAGCCAGACAGAAAGCACATTCATGGAACCACCTGCATTTAATATACAACTGTCAGAAAACTGCTCACCAGCCCCTTCCCGGAGAGGAACGAGCTGAAATGGATTTTATTTTGGTAAATGCAACAACAGAAATGGTCAATGAATATTCAAGGCAAGAAAAACTCTTAAACCAGAATGTTAGCAGTTGAGAACCCGAACAGGATTTTGGAGCGCCAAGGACCTCTTACAATCCCAGCCACTTCCAAATACAGCGTGTAAAGAGAATTTTCAGATGTGATACTGGAAAAGGAAAACACACACACACACACACAGCCAACTGGAATTAAAACACTGGTCCCTGCAGATACTGTTAAAAAAAATAAGTCAACTTATGAAATACGTCTGTAACAGCC
>JAJEJO010000231.1:1077364-1094877 GCA_020662805.1 Glaucomys volans
AAACATCCATTGGGGCATGAATGAATAAACAAAATGTGGTGTCTCCACACAACGGAATGCTACCCAGCCCTAAGAAGACAGGAAATTTTGACACATGATAGGACATGGATGAGCCTCAGACATCATGCTGAGTGAAATAAGCCAGACACAAAGGGAGAAGAGTGTACCATTCCACTTCCATGAGGCTCCTAGAATAATCAAATCCATGGGTGTAGGAAGGAGAATGGCCAGGACCCGAGGGCAGGTGGGATGGGGAGTCGTTTAGTGGGTTCAGAGTTTCAGTTAGGAAGAAGAAAAGATGGATCACTCAACAATGTGAATAGACTTAATGCCATGAAATTGTACCTTTGAAAAAAGGTTACGGGGCTGGGATTGTGGCTCGGAGGTGGAGTGCTCACTTAGCATGCATGAGGCACTGAGTTCGATCCTCAGCACCACATACAAAGCTAAATAAAATAAAAGTTAAAAAAAAAAGGTAACAACGGTCAATCGTATGCTGTTTATATTTTATCAGACAAGCAAAAAGTAACCCTCAGAAAATGAAATATTTCTCAACTGTCCACATGGAGGGTCCATCAGAAGGAAAAGAGACAGGGACCAGGGAGAGGCAGAACTCGGGCCCCTGTGATCAGGAGAAAACAGCAGAGCCCTGGGCCCTGGTCCACAGTTGGTTCTAGTGCAGCGAATCAGAATACGTGCCTGGTCAGGAGGACTACTCCAGGAAGGGGTGCCTGCCACCAGGATGGGCCTCACAGCAACGGGCATTTGGTAGTCTCAAGTAATATCATTTCCCTCATTTCATTTTTGCCTTGGGACAATCGTGTTCACTAAGCAAGTGAAAAAGCCAATCAGGGCTAAACCAGGGACAGATTCCAGGGACAGGGAGAAGAATAAGACCAAGCAGTGCAAAAGGCTGATGTCTCAGCATCTGCAGGAGAAGGATGAACTCCCATCTCTTCTCAGCCTCTTCCTCCTCCAGGAAGCCTTCCCAGAGTGCACACTGCCCAGAGAGCGGGCATCGCTCAGGAGGTGGAGGTGAAGCGTGTCCGCGGGAAAAGTTGCAGAGACTGGAGGCCTGTGCTGGCTGCTGGTGGGCCTCTCGGCCTCCTCTTGAATGCCTCTGCAAACTGGCCAAGGGAACTTAAGCTAGGGGTGGATCATTCTAGTGCAGTCAGGCCCTGGGTCCCAACAGGGCTCAGTGTCTGCTGGGCAGGACACAGAGGCATGGATTCCTGGGGTCCGTCTGAGCATGCACTGCAATGGCGGCCTGTGCGGAGGACCGAGAGTGTGGATGCCAGGACGGCTGGTCCACACCAACACAGATAATGGGCCCTGGCAAGAGAGAGGCCGTGGGTATCAGGCCCACTCAGTTCAGAGCTGAAGTCTTCCAGGAACTAGCTCTCTGGGTTCATTTGTCCCTAAACTAGGGATTTTAGCAAGATCCCTTCCATTGCTGAGTTAGGAGGACGACGTGAGGGGACATCATAGAGCTCTTAGTATGAAATTGGCACAACTATGATGACTTTAAAAATCTTGCTTCTAGATATAGTAGAGTATGTCCCAGCACAGAGGAGAGGGACTCCGCTCAGCCCAGGAAGACCCTGGTAGAGGTGGCCCTGGGGGTAAAGACTGGCCTGGTGACGAGATGACAGAGTAGAGTTCCATTCATATTGGAAATGGACAGAGCCAGACACCAGCCCCCATCTCCTCTCCACCCCTTCCTCCTCCAGGAAGCCTTCCTGGGTGTCATACCCCAAAAGCATACCTCCCTCAGAAGGGTAGGGTGGAGTCAGTCAGCAGTTCAGGGGGCTCCAGAGGCTGACTTGGAGAAAGGGGCAGAGCTAGTTTCTCAAGAGCTTCATGTGCCCAGGGCCTGAGGGAAACATGGGTGACAGGCAGCACAGTCCTGGGGGGAGAGACCAGGCTTCCCCCAGTGTGTTTAGCTGGGCTGGGCACAGCCTCAGGAACATGAGGACCCACAGGCACTTGTAAGCCAGGGAGGAAGTGCTGGGGTGACTCTGGAGCAGAGTGCGGTGATCGGTCCTCTAACCAGGCTTTCAGGCAGGGGGGGACCTGCCAGGCAGAGGGACTCACTGATGGATGGGCTGCCCGACTGATGCATGGGCTCAGGGTGAAGACAAGCCTCCTGTTGTTTGGGGAAAGAAGCAACTTCCACACCCCAGGTCCCTCTGCACATTTCTCCCTCTGTACATTTCTCCCCAGGCAGTGCTCACTGCAGTCTGGGACCAAGGGGCAAAAGAACATGGGGAAGTCAAAGTCAAGGTCAATGCCCAGCCAAGTGCCTGTGGGACTGGAGGCCGGGCCTGCCTGCCCCAGAGCTCTTCCTTCCAAATGCCACTTATATGCTGCTAGAGTTCAGGAGGACATAACAGGTGACTTAAGAGTCCAGGGTGGGGATGAAGGGACATCGGATCTGGTACGAGAGGCTGCTGGAAACTCCTCCCTGCCTGGAATTCCTTCCTGGGGCCACAGTTGGGAGGGGATGGGCAGAGCTGGAAGGCCCTGCTGGGGCCTTGAGGTGTGACCACAGGGGAACAGGACACAGAGATAGATACGCTCAAGTCTCAGATTGCCCCCAAATAGGCCAGTGACTTTGGGTTCAATGTAACTGAGCCTCTTATTTGTGAGCGTACACTTAGTGTCAACCATCTCCTTCTGGAACATGAAGGGAGAGCCTACAGAATGGGAGAAAATCTTCCCCACTCACACCTAAGATAGAGCATTATTCTCCAGGATATATAAAGAACACAAAAAAACTTAACACCAAAAAAACAAGTAACCCAATCAATAAATGGGCCAAGGAACTGAACAGACACTTCACAGAAGAAGATATACGAATGGTCAACAAATATATGAGAAAATGTTCAACATCACTAGCAATTAGAGAAATGCAAATCACTCCATTTATGTATGATCTATCGAAATGTATAAATGCATTCTATTGTCATGTACAGCTAATTAGAACAAATAAAAAATCAATTAAAAATTAAAAAAATAAAAAGATACAAGCTTTCAGTTAGGGGGAAAAAACTACACTGAGATTCCGTCTCACTCAAGTCTGAACGGTAATCATCAAGAATACAAGTAACAATAAGTGTTAGCGAGGATGTGGGGAAACGGGTTCATTCATACATTTCTGGTGGGACTGCAAACTGGTGCAGCCACTATGGAAAGCAGTATGGAGATTCCCCAAAAACACAGGAATGGAATCACCATTTGATCCAGTTACCCCATTCCTCAGTTTATACCCAAAGGACTTAAAATCAGCTTACTACAGTGACGCAGCCACATCAAAGTTTATAGCAGCTCAATTCACAATAGCTAAACTATGGAACCAACCTAGGTGTCCTTCAACAGATGAATGGATAAAGCAAATGTGGTGTATATACACAACAGAATATTACTGGGCCATAAAGAAGAATGAAATTATGGCATTTGCAGGTAAATGGATGGAGCTGGGGACTATCATACTAAGTGAATAAACCAATCCCCACAAAACAAAGGCCAAACATTCTCTCTGATATGCAGATTGCAGATGCTGACTCACAATTGGTGGGGAGTGGGAGTGGGGTAGGGTCATCAGACTGGACATCGGGGCGTGGGGGGAAGGAGTGGTGGGAAGGAGAAAGACAGTGGAATGAAGTGGACACCACCTTCGTGTGTTCGTACATGACCAGTGAAACTCCACACCATGCGCAACCACAAAAATGGAAAATGTGTGTATGATATGTCAAAATGCAATCTACTGTCATGTGTAACTAAAAAGAACAAATAAAAATTTTTAAAACCATCTCCTTCTCAAGGAAGGAAAAAATAGGATATATAGAAATGCTTAATGATCCTTAAGGTGGCACCAGTGTCACAGGGCTCTGTGACTTGGTGCTGCATGCTTGTGTTTGCTCCGTGGCTGCACAACAGCCCGAGGGCTGTGTGAGTGGCTCTTGGGCCTGGATCCACAGCACAGCCCATTCTCAGGCTCCACGGGGATGTGGACTTCATGAGCCTTGGCTGCTTTGCTCCCTAGACCCCTGGGAAGTGACCAGAAGATTGCTCTCCACTTTGGGAAGAAGGAAACTGAGCCCCTGAACGGCGGCTGGCTTGGGCAAGGCCCAAGGGGGGCAGGCGGGGAGCTGCACACCTGGCCCCAGCCAGGGCTCTCTGCCTCCACTCCTGGTTAGAGGACAGAGCCTTGTCCCCTGGCCCCACAAAGCCACAGGACACTCAAGGTGGAGGGCTCGTGGCTAGAAGGAGGGCGGGAACGACCTGGTGCTCCACCTCCGTCGGCTCACCCTGCGCTCTGCCTCCGCCCTGGGAAGTTCCTGCACTGTGTCATCTCTACCTGCCAGGTCCCCAGGGACCCCATACAAGGCTTTGGTGCCATTTATCCTGGCCCTGGGGAGCCGTGCACAGGGCCTGGCACACGGGACTCCAAGTGTGCTTGGTGAAGGAGTGAGCAAATGAATGGATGGAGAGGTGACGAGAGAAGCCATGGTCCCCACCCCCGAGGAGGGAGGCACAGCCCCGTGCCCCACATTCAGAAGAGGCAGCTGAGAGTAGCAGCTCCCTGTAGGAGACTCCTGGCTGCACGTGATTTGGTGGCATCAACGGGTTCAGGGGGAGAGCAGAGCCAGCGTCACAGGAGACCACCTGAGCGGTCACACGGGCCCACCATGCTCGGAAGGGCCAGCAAGTGGCCTCAGGCTCGGCTGCCACCACCTTGACTCTCTGTGGGATTATTGCAATATCAACTCATATTAATTTTACAGATGCGTGGGTGTGACATCTCCTCACACGCCTACCGGTCCCCTTCCCTTCCCTAATGTCTCCCCTTCCCCTCTCAGTCCCTGTTGAGGCATGAGACACTGGCCTCTCCAGCCTCATTTCACTTCCACGATGTCCTGCAGTCCATCCATTCTCGTGCAATGGCCCGGTCTCGTTCCTCTCTGCAGTTGGATGATACTCCATTGACCACATTTTCTCCACTTGTTGGTGGACACCCAGGCTGAGTCCATAACCTGGCTGTTGGGAAGAGTGCCATGGGCAGTGCCCTTGCCCCGGTTGGGGGGTCTCCACCCTGGAGTGGTGTTTGTCCACTCTCCACACTGTGACAAAATACCCCCGAACACCACCCGAAAGCAGGGAAGGTTGATTTGGCTCTTGGGTTCAGAGGTTGCAGTCCGTGCTGGTGGCCTCATTGCCCTGAGCATCGTGGCAGAAGGGCAGGGTGGCCAAGCTGCTCAGCTCATGGCAGCGGGAAGCAGAGACAGCACGAGAGGGGCTCAAGGCCAGACGCCCCCTCCCTGGCACACCCCAAGGCTCATTCCCCCAGGAGGCCGCCTCCTGGAGATGCCACCCTGCAATGGTCCCCTCAATCCTGAGCCCAGCAGCGGGTTCATCTACGGATGAGGTCAGAGTCCTCAGGTACTTCCCCACGTACCCACCTCTGCACACCGCTCCCGGGACCAGCCCTTCAACACTGGAGCCCCGGATGCTCCAGATCCCAGCTGCAACAAGCAGGAAACTGGGTCATTGGTGGTTCTATCTGTGGTTTCTGAGGACCCTCCATACTGAGCCATGCCACCTTACATGCCCACCGACAGTGGAGAGGGTCCCTCTCCTCCACATCCTCGCCTGCATTTGTTATTGTTTGCTCTTCTTGATAATCTCAAGATTTTTTTGATTTGCATTTCATAATGGTTGAAGATATTTTTGTTTGTTTGAGACAGAGTCTCCCTAAATTGCCGAGGCTGTCCTTAAACTTGCAATCCTCTGGCCTCAGCCTTCCAAGGTAGGGGAACCACAGGCATGCACCACTGTAGGTTAAGCTGTTTGAATTCTTCATGTATT
This sequence comes from Glaucomys volans, assembly GCA_020662805.1. Lineage (NCBI taxonomy): Eukaryota > Metazoa > Chordata > Mammalia > Rodentia > Sciuridae > Glaucomys > Glaucomys volans. The sequence continues at coordinate 1,083,233 of JAJEJO010000231.1, forward strand.
TTGCATATTAATCCTCCGTCAGATAAATAGCCTTGAAATTCCTCATAGTTTTCAAAGGAGGCCAGAGTTTTCAGTTTGCACTGGGCCCTGCCAACCATGGAGCTGTTGCTGGGGAGAGGAGAGGCGCTGGCTGGTGCCCCGTCTTCCCCTTCCACGCAGAGGCGCCTGGGAAGCCTGGCTTCCGAGACTCTGGGACCCTCTGGGGCAGGGCCAGGATCAGAATGTGGTAGGGGAGTCCTTGCCTCAAGAACACACATGAAAGGGACACTTAGCCCCCCGCAAGCCCCCGAAAACCCCCAAACACAGTAATCAACATAAATAATATTTTTGAATCAAAAGTAAATGCCACACCTTCCATACGAAAATCCCATGTCCGCGAGGTCAGTGATGTGGCTGTGCAGAGCTGTACCGAAACCCAGGACAGAAGGAAAAATGTATGTTCTCATGTGTGTGTTGACACAGTTTAAAATAGTCATTTCCCACCCCCAGGACACGGAATCAGTTGAAACATAATTGAAAACTTGGAAGAAGGTAGGTGTATTAAAACTCCTAACATTATTTTAAGATTGAAAATTGTATTTTATTGACATCCCCAATATAATTTCTTATAATCTTAGTCTTCTGGCTTTAACAGAAGCACCTGTCAATGATATTTTCATAAAGCCCACTTCTTTATTAATATGACTTTCAAGAAAAGAGTTGGGATAATTTCTCCTGACCATGTGATAATCTTGAAGAATTTTTAATTTACTTAAGTTCATCGAGCCTGTTTCTCCCTAAAACTTTGATACTTTGTTCATGGAAACACTTTTATATTCATTTTTATATTTCAACAATTGTGCATTAAAATATCATTTCTCAGGAGCTTCTGTTTAAAGGGTACATAATTTCTAGTTGGGATGATGGAAAGTTCTGAAGAGGATGGTGGACAGTGGTTTACAGGATTGTGAGTACGCAGCACCGCTGAGTTGCTGTCCGTGGAATGCGGTTAAAATGACAGATTTCGCCACGCCCACCGCCACGCCCACCGCCACGCCCACCGCACCACCACGGATATAGTTTCTCTGGACGACTGAGTTTCCTGCAGCCCACCTGGGTTTTGTGTCTAAGGGAAGCACTTCACCCCACTCCTGTGTTCCCAGCCCGACCAGGATGCAGAGGCCCAGGAGCAAAGCGGAGAGCCGAGAACACACACCACTTACTCTGCGGAAGATGGAAAAGGAAACGGATTCTGGATGTGAGCTGGAAGGTGGAGAACACTCTTAAAAGGATTGAGAGGAGAGGGGCTAGGCTGAACCAGCATCCAAACCTCAGATAAAAAATAGGAAAAAGGGCTGGGGCTGGGGCTCAGCAGAAGAGCACTTGCCTAGCATGTGTGAGGCACTGAGTTCGACCCTCAGCACAGCGTATAAATAAATAAGTTAAATAAAGGTCCATTGACAACTAAAAGAAAAAGAAAAAAATACCAAGTGTTAATAGAAGAGGCGGGTCCTTATTTCCACAGAGAAGGACCTTGAAGCTTGTGCGGTGGGATGATTTCAGTTCCAACAATAATAACCAATTAATGTCAAGCATTTATTGAGCACTTACTGCATGCTGGGAGTCACGCTAATGCTGTACTTTCATTCTGTCACTGAATTCCAGAGACTGATACTACTTACAGACAAGTAAATGGAGGCACAGGGAGAAACACTCAAGATCACAGGGCCTCAGTCAGATACAGTGGCCCATGCCTGTAATCCCAGTGGCTCAGGAGGCTGAGGCAGGAGGATGGCATGTTCAAAGCCAGTCTCAGCAATGGTGACATGCTAAGCAACTCAGTGAGACCCTGATGTAAATAAAACACAAAATAGAGCTGGGGATGTGGCTCAGTGGTTGAGTGCCCCTGAGTTCAATCCGCGGTACCAATATATATATATCATGGGACTGGCAGAAGGTAGGGTGGGAGCTGGATTCCTCTCCTACCCTGTGTCACCTCTCATGCCATTGCAGGCTGCCAATTATGGAGTGGCCATGGCTTTCCTCTGAGTGCTTGCTCTGTCATTCCTTCCGTCACCTATTCACTCACTCCACCACGAGGACAGGCTGCCCTACAGGGAAACGGAGGTGCTCCCCAGGGCCCGACCCGAAGGCTCAGAGTCTAACAGGAGGAGTGTCAGGCAGCTTCCTGTCACTATTAACAAAGACCTGAGCTCGATAACTGGTTACCAGGAAAGGTGTCGTGGCTCACAGTTGCAGAGGTTCCGGTTCCATAGCAGTGGCCCCTTCACTTTGGGTCCGTGACAAGGCAGCTCACCTGGAGGGAGCCTGTGCTATGGTCAGACTGCTCACTTGGCACCAGGACACAGGAGAGGGAGAGAGATGGGGCTTGGGGCCCTGCAGCTCCTTCAAGGGCACACTCCTGAAGTCCTAAGTTTCTTCCCTTCTGAAGATTCCATCACCCCCAATGGCACCACCCTGGGGACCAGGCCTGTGATGTGGTCCTTTGGGGACAGTCAGTGTCCAGCCTGAGCAGGAGGTAAAAAGGCAGGAGACCCACGCTGCTACAGGAGGGAGCCACAGGCCAGGTGTAGGCATGGCCCTGCACAGGTCCCAGTCTGTAGAGGTCGCCAGAGGGGCTCCAGGAGGTGGTGGTCTCACAGCTCATTCCAGAAGGCTGTGCAGGCTCAGGAGGCCCCAGATGCCTCCAGCTCACACAGCGGGGGATAGACACCTGCAGGACAGGTGGACACGTGGACTACTGGCAGCAGCACTGAGGAACGGTGGACCCAGGGTTCTAGTCCCTTTTCTGTATCTTGGGCAATGTACCCATCAGTCCCTCGGGACTTGGGCTCCTCATCAGATAAATAAAGAACAGGCTGACTCCATGTGACTGGCTTTCCATTCAGAAAGAGAAGGAGAAAACACACATCAAATGTCCAACAGATGTGTCACAGAGTAAAACATTTTGGATCTGGAGATGAAAACAATCACAACTAATTACAAAAAGGTATGGAAATTGCCTGGTGAGGGTGAGGGGATACGTTGGGGCTGGTTACCATGCCCCGTTCCTCCCCCGTGGCTTAGCATAGTTTAAATATTTGTTCAATATTTATTTTGAACGAGTTCCTTTAACATATTAGTGGGTCCCCTTGATTATAAAAATAACAAACTAAGTAACTGCATAATCAAGCAAGGTCCTCAAATATTTGGAAGGGCCTCCTCTCCATCCCCGCATGCTCTGACAAGCCAGAGAGGGCTGTGTTCTTCGTGGTAAACTTTCTGCACCTTTCTCCGGAGCCCACGAGGCACCTCCTGCCTACTGCCTTGCGTGCGGACTGACCTCAGCAGTGCGGGCTGACCTCAGCAGTGTGTCTGAGGAGCGTTTCGGAAGTTTCTTGTAGAATGCTTTTTTGGGTGCTTTGAAGTAGCAGCAGGCCAGGCCAAGTTCACTGAAGAGGCGTGCTCCTGCAAGAGGTTGAGGAGAAGGTCAGTGCCGTCCCCAGACCTTGGGAAGGGCAGGGTCAGGACTGGGGACAGGGCAGTAGAAGCTCTGGTGATCCCCAGCTCTGGAGGGTCAGGCTCTACTACACCCCCCATAGTGAAGCTCAGCACCCCCACCTGGCTCCCCCAGGGCGGCACTTCCTGTCACCCACTCACCTGCTCCACTAGACCCTCTAGGAGAACTCTGATGGGGTTGGTCAATCACTGTCCCGTAGACTCAGATGCCTGGCCCTGGTCCAATCAGCTGAGGCCACGTGGCTGTGGCAGGTGGTTCTCTGCAGACAGGTGAGGGCCAGGCTGACCATCCGGGTCCCCTCAGCTAAAGCCAGGGTGGACACATTGGATGGTCCTGATGAGAACTGGAGGTTGGTCAGTGCTCCTCAATAATGCAAAGAGGAAGCAGTTTCTGGAGTCTCTTTACCTGGAGAGCTAGGACTGGGGAGAGGAAAGTCAGGGAAGACCAAAGACCCTGTTTGACTTTGACTAAAAAAAAATGAGGAGGAGGAGAGAGAGAGGATTTCGAAGTCACTGGCTGAGCTCCTGAAGCAAACCAAGCGCTGGAGTTTGTGTGCCTCCTGCTCTCTGATTCACAGAACTCTGATAACATCCATTGGCTCCTTCAAATGCCCCCTAACTCTCCACAGCCCCTCCAGGTGGCAGGAGGTGGCAGGAGGGAGAGACAGGACTTTCCCCTGCCCTGAAGTGCTGGCTGTGGTCCTCTCTTGGGTCACTGCTGTCTCAAGGCAGCTGACTTTATAGTACTCTCTTCTTTGGGATTCTAGTAACTTCCCCCGCCTGTCTCCGTCACCCTAATTTCTTACAGCCAGTGGGAATTACAGATGGCTGCAATCTGCCACTTTGCAGACAGACCCTGTGAATGGGAATCCTTCCTGAAAAACCCCAGGATATTCTGTTTCAAAATTGCCACCTGTTTCCTGTGGGGAACTGACTGATCTCTCCCCTCCAGGAGACAGATGCTGTTCCCCATCCCCTTCCAGATTAGGAAGTCTACTCTCAAGGGAAGAAGTTTGCTGTTGACACACAGCGCAAATGACAGTGAGGATCCACCCCGGCCATCAGAGGGTGAAGCAAGGTCTTGATCGCTGCGGAGAACCCCCTCCAGGTTAGCTGCATGGATTCCCACGCGGGTCTCTGGGAGCAGACCCTTCCCATTGCAGGGAGACACATCCTCTGTGATGGTGGACGGGGACCCAGAGGGCCTGAGTGGCACCCGCCAAGTCCTGCAAGGAGCATTGACCCTCGGGGCCCCACAGGGAGTCCGTGCAGGATGAAGAAGGTGGAAGGGAACATGATGTCAATACCAGACAACCGAGGAGCACAGAGAGCAGGCTGAGGGGAGGGGACGAGGGAAGAGAGGCCAGGAAGAAATACAGTCCTGGTTGCAGACACTCAAGAATGTACCAGGAGGCGGATGAAGGGGAGCCGAGAGCCGCGAAGGACAGATTCCGACAAGTTAAGATGGGGCTTTGCTCGGATTATCTTGGAGAGCGAAGAAGAGGACAAGGGGTTGGGGGAAACCCTGGGTGACCTCGTGGTACTGCTATTGACAGGGGGGAAATGGAGGATTTGGGGCCCGGCAGGATGGTCCCAGAGGTGAGGGCAGCAAAGCCCCGCATCTGCAGCAATGGCCAAGTGCGGCTGTGAGCTACGGAAGAGCCCCAGGGCCGAGGGGAGGGCCGGCTAGTCCTGCCGGGGAGAAGAGGGGTGCTTTGCCTGCCAAGCCGTAGGGACAGGAAGGACAGAGGGCAAGGCCTGTGGGAAGCCCTGGTTGTGGTGCCCCGATGGCCCAGGTGGCTGCAGGCAGCGAGGGAGGGTGGGGAGAAGGGAGGGCTATGAAGACTGAATTTTGGAGGAGAAAGAAATCTTAAATGCTCAGAGGTGGGGAGAGGGGAACAATCTGGAAAAAGTTAAGAAATAAGGGCAGAATTGGGCCCTCTTCCAATTTTACCATCGTCACTGGTTGAATTGTGCTCCCTGCAAAAGGCAGTAAGTTTTCATCCCTGGTACCTCAGGGCATGGCCTTATCCATGGGACAGATAAGGGGACATCAAGTTAGAATGAGGTCATGAGGACCAGTCCCAACCTGATGCACTGGTGTCTTTATTAAAAGGGGAAAACTGGCCATGGACACAGGGAAGACGAACGTGGCAGCCTGGATGATGCCCCCATGAGCCATGGAGTGACAGGGGTTGCCAGCTAACCAGGAAGGGGTGAGGAAACTCCCCCCAGGTTCAGAGGAAGTGCGGACCTGCTGACACCTTGATTTTGGACTTCCGGCCTCCAGAACCGCAAGAGAATGAGCTCCTGTTGTTTGGAGCTGCCTGGTGTGGGGCACTTCCTCGCAGCCGCCTCAGGCAACCCAGAAGCTCTGGAAGCAGAGGGCAGGAAGGAAGAGGGTATCCCAGCATTCTGCCTGACGTGGGACCTGGAGGGAGGGGACCTCCAGGGAGTCTCCAACCCTGAAGAAAGCACCAGGAAGTCCTTCAGCTGGTCACCTCTCCTCTGCAGCAGTCCCTGGATCCTCCTGCTGCCCCCTCTGCTGCAGCGTGCCCCCCCTCCCCCAGCTTCTGCACGGTGGCAGTCCTCCCCATCCTCCAGTGTGAAGTTCACGGCTGTGGCGTTTCTCCCTCTCACCTACCTGAGACTTAACCTGAGTGTGTCAACCTGTCCTCTGGTTGTCCAGTGTTTCCAGCACTGGGTTGACACTTTCCTGGAAAAGCACAGCATGCGTCAACTCACACCAGGACACCCCTGGTCCTGTGTGGGCCTGCTCTCTGCTGCCCACCTGGGCAGACCTTTGTTTGCCCCTCTGCCCCAGCGACCAGCTAATACACCAGGGCCAGACTGAGTTGGAGTCTTCATCTGTCACTCGGGTAGCATCTGGGGTAGGAAGCTCAAACAATGATGTTTTTATGCTTCTCAAAACTGCTTTTAAGTGTCTCATTAAGTAATCACATGCCTCATATTGCCGGGAAATGGTCTCTTAGTGCCAGAGTGGGGGAAAGCATTTTTCAGAGCACAGGAAATGATACAATCTTTGCTCAAGTCTCCAGCTCAGTTCTAAATGGAGAAACAGAATATTCCCAAATCCATAAAAAAATTGATAGATAATACAGATGTTCCTTGCTTTACGAAATAGATTGTCTGGGCAGTATTGGGTGTAAATCAAATTTCTTAAAATCGAATTACATTGAAAATGCACCCTGGGAATGTGTTTTTTAGAAGGAATCTTGCAACGAATCCTTCAGTAAATCAAAGAGATGCTCATTCATTTGGTCATTTAGTCATTTATTTATTCCAGTGGTTCTCAGCCCTGGCCAAACACCAGAGTCATCTGGGGAGCTTTTAAAGCAATATACGACCCTGAGGTCCTACCCCTAGAGAGTCTTTTTTAATTGGTCTGGTGTGGGACCTAAGCCTCAGTATTTTTAAAAACTCCCAGAAGATCCTGATGTGCAGCCAGGTTTGAGAAACACTGGTTTATTCAATAAACATTTATTAGGACCTCTCCAAGTCAAACCTGGGCTAAGTGGCTCCTAATAAGACACAGCTTGCCTCCTCCCAGGACCTCAGAGTCTGGTGGCCAACATAGACACGTTCACAGAGAACTTCCCGTGCAATGTCAATGTCAGGACGAATGTGCAGGTATTCATCTACCTTTTAACTTTAGATTTTTTCATACAGTTGATGGGTTCCTTTGTGTTCACTGAGCCACAGTTAACACCTTTAAGATCGCTTGATCTGAAAGAACATTGCGAGCCCAGATCTCGCAATGGTTAAAAATGGTTAGCTTTTGGTTAGTACTTTTTTGCCTGGTGTGTCTTTTTCAATTTCCTTATTTCCTACGTGTCGGTGACATCATAGGTTAGATATATCTCTAAAACATCATTTGGTTGGCTTTAAAATATTAATCTGAAAAGATCTCAGTCTTTTAACAGACGAGTTTGATGCGTTTACATTTGCTGTGCATGCCCAGGCTGCCCCTGCCATCTGGCTTTCTTGTTTCTGCTTACTGGGATTTTCCCCTGCATTTCTCTTTTCTCTTCCTGCCTTATAACATTTAATTTGGTCTTTATTATTTTTCCCCCTGTCTTTAATTGCTTGGAAGTCATACATTGAACTCTTTTATAACTTTAGTGTTCGACCTTACATTTTCAACTTGAGTGTCTGACTTTTAACTTGAAAAGTGTTTCTGTCGCCCTCAGGACAACACCTCAGTAGAATCCTCTTACCCTGGTGTTACTTCTCCCTGTTTTCACCCACCATGTGCAGGTATCGCAGTTCCTCCCACGCCTGATGCTCTCCTAAGGCAGGGCTGTTTCAGTGTTGTACAAACGATGCGTATTTAGGTTGAGTGACACATTCCCCTGCTTCATTTCTTCTGAAGCCCGCTCCTTACTGGATTTTGTATTTTCCTTCTTGAGGAACATCCTTTGTTGAGGTCTGTAATCCCTTCTGTGCATTTGTGAAATTCAAAGAGCTTTGACGACTAAAACTCATGACGTTTTCTGGAGAAATAGCAGCGTGTTCCATTAGGAGAGGTGGCCTCGGATTGCACCCGAGTGCTCCCTGTGACGGCTTCCTCGACTCTGAAGGCCTCAGGGCCCGTTCTGTGCCAGCTCCAGCGCTGTCTGAACTGTGAGTCCATGCTCACATGAACACAGGTGGACGTCCAGCCAGCGTCCCCACCTGAGGGCCACACGTCACGGCCCAGGCCCTCTGGATGCTTCTGATCAGGACCAACCTCTCCTCCCTCCCTGCATTTTATCCTTCCTTTGGAGCAGAGTCTGCACCTGTTGGCCAGGCCTGGTACTTTCCCCGTGTACCAAGGGCTCGTGGGCCACGTGCTTGTCCCCTCCCGATGCCTCTGAGTACAGTCCCCTACCCTTCTGGCCTCATCTCTAGGCAGCATTGTCAGATTCCTGGTCTTGGACTGGGGTCTGCGGAGGTGATGAGAAGGCTCGGGGGTGGGGAACTTCTCCCTGATGGTCTATGCATTGTCCACTGAAAATAAAGGAAATCACGAAGGGTCCGTAGAGTCTCCTTCCAGATGTGCGCATGCGTGGCGGGACACGGGAAACCGTGACAGCAGTAACTTCTGGGTGAAAGGAGACCGCTCTAGTGAATATTCATTTCTTTTGTCTGGCTAATTTTCCTCCACCACAGGCATCCGTGATGTTCTATTTAGGAAAAAAAAAAAGAAAAGGAACCTCATTAATAGGAAAACAAACAGCAATATCGACTCAATACCTCTCTGTTCCCTCTGGCGCTCACCAGACCCTGCTGTGGTTTTTAAACATTCTCAGTCGCCTCTGGCGTGAGGAGGTTATGAAGTGTGATGGGGTTTCCCGAAGCCTTTTGGTCTTAAACACCCTCTGAAGAGACTTTTTGGTGGCCCCATCTTTGAACTGTAACCATGTGCAGGGACAATCTCCACCCTTGCTGAACAGTGCTCTGGGTCCCTGAGGGTGCCACTGGCCCTCCCCGAAGGTGACGGCCTCCTCCTCAGCACTGGGCCTGCAGAGCCAGGTGGAGTTGGCATTGCAGGGCACCCAAGGCTGGGGCAGCCCCGGGCACCAGCAGCAGGCAGTTGGCCACAGCCACGGGCTCCTGAAGCTCTGGGCTGGGTATGCGGGGGACACTCTGCAGCCTGGAGCGTCCTCCAGCCGGGGCTGAGGCCTGTCATCCTGCAGGAGGTGGGCTGGGGCTGGAGGGCCCAGCCTCCAGTGGAGAGGCAGGGCAGATCGCCAGGCCTGTGGCATTAGCCTTTGATCTGGTGCCTTATCTCCTGCTGTCTGCTGTGCACCCTCCTCTCCTGCCCCCTCCCAACTCCCTAATGGACAGGACGCCACCGCCCTGTCTTCCTCTGTTTGCAGGGTATCTTCCATGCAAGAGACGGAGCAGGGCGAAGGGGGTCAGAGAAGCCTGCTTCCATGTCTGCTCTGGAGGTGAAGCCCGCCTAGAGTGGCTGGGTGTTTCTTCCCATTCTACAGTGTGTGTGTGTGCGCGCGCGCGCGTGTGTGTGCAACTTGTATTACTTTTTCTAGTTCTTGAAAAGCCTATTATGTAAATATATTTCCAATGTAAAAAGTTAAATATTTCAGATAAAAACCGAAGTCCTCGCTGGGCATGGTGGCACGTGCTTGTCATCCCAGGGACTCAGGAAGCTGAAGCAGGAGGATTGCAAGTTCAAGGCCACCCTCAGCAAGACCCTGCCTCAAAATAATAAATAAGTCCTTCTTAACCCTCTCTCCCCAGCCCATCGTCCTCCTCAGAAGGAACCAGGGAAAGGAGTTTGATGAGTCCGGCTTTCCTGACCTCCTTCTACACATTACATACTTAAAGGAGATCCCACGGAACTGCCTAGCACTGCGTGGTGTTTGTGTGTGTGGACGGTGTTTTGTTTTCTGTAAACGGATTATCTTTGCGGATTGTTTGACCCCTTGCCGTTTCCTCCGGGCTACTTGGAGGGCCTTTCCAGAGCCGCCCTTAGAGAAGGGCTTCATCTTCTCACTGTTGCTGAGTGGTGCTTGGCTTCGGGGGCAGCACCTGTTGGGGCCCCTTCAGTACCTAGTTTGCTAACAGGCCCTGACTGGGTTGGCACACTGGTCAGCTTGGTCCGCCAGGACAAAATACTATAAATCAAACGACTCCAACCACAGACGTTCATTTCTCACAGTTCTGCAGGCTGAAGTCCAAAGGCAAGGTAGGTTCTGTGTCTGGGGGAGCCCGGGGCTGCTTCCTGGCTTCAGATGGCTCTGCCTTGCTATGCGCTCACAGGAGGGAGAGAGGGGAGGATCCCCCCTTCTTGCAAGGCCACAGTCCTATTAGATCAGGGGCCCCCCACCCCTAAGACCTCCCCTACTCTGAATCACCTCCCACAGGCCTGTCTCCACACTTAGTCACAGTGGAGTCACACTGGAGTCACACTGGAGTCACAGTGGAGTCCCACTGTGCCCTTTGGAGGGACAGGTTGGTTTGGTTTGCAGGAGTGGGGCAGGCAAATGCCCTCGAATTGTGTCCCCACTGCGCGTCACCCCCTGCCTGCTGCACCGCCTGGTGGTCTGCGTGCTTAGTGGTGGATGGTGAGTTGTACTCTTGATGTATTTGACACATCAGGGAGGAGCTGGTGACCGTACGCCAGGGACTGCAGGAGGCGACACTCAGCTGAACCAGCAGCACCTGTCCCTGAGGATCCTCCCAGGCTCTTCACAACCTGCAGCTGCAACCTTCAGCCCTGGTCTCCAGATCAGGAGGCGGTGCACAGGGCTGCGAGGCTGGCCTCCCACCCTAAGAGCAGGAAAGCTGGGCACGAACTCCCCTTCCTGCCTCCTGGGCTGCCCGCTGGGTGGCCAGGAGTGGGCACTGCAAGGAGGAAGGGCACACAAAGGCTTAGCATGCAGGGGCCGCTGCCAGCTGTCACTGTGGTTGGTGACCCACCCCTGCCACCCCATCAGCATCTGCGCCCCCCTCAGGCCGTCGCAGGCGTTGCTCCTGGCGAGGCTGCCCCCTCTCCTCTTGTTGATTCCACCCCAGCCTCTACCTGTTTGTGACCTTAACCTCTCTCTGCCAATTTCCCCTTAAAATAAAAATAATGATGCTGATTCATAGGATTATAGGTAGGAGAAAATAAAACAAAATAAAGTACCTGTGGGTTAATGTACATTTTTCCAGTGCCAAACATGTAGAAGTCTGGTTTCGGGTGGTGAGAGGTAGAAGACGCTGTCCCTGCGTGGCTTGCCCAGGCCCAGCATGCCCAGCCTGCAGGGCGGGCATCTGGGCACCCGGCACCGGGTGGGCGGCTTCACACACCATTGTGAATCCCTGTGCGCAGGACTCCCTCTGTCACCAGAGAGGAACCGAGGCCCCAGGGCCTCCAGGACTTGCCAGAGATTCCAGTAAGAAAGGGGAGAGGGGTGAGGGGGTAAGAATAATAACAGAAGCCAGGCGTGGTGGCACACACCTGTAATCCAAGCGACTTGGGAGGCTGAGTCAGGAGGATCTCGAGTTCAAAGCCAGCCTCAGCAACTTAGCAAGGCCCTAAGCAACTCAGTGAGACCCTGTCTCTAAAAAATACAAAATAGGGCTGGGGATGTGACTCAGTGGCCGAGTGTCCCTGAGTTCAATCCCTGGTTCCAAAA
>JAJEJO010000231.1:1095277-1114210 GCA_020662805.1 Glaucomys volans
AGAGGTTCAGGCAGAGAAGTGGGACAGCTGGTGAGCACCCCCTGGGGGCACTGAATGGTCCCCTCTAGGACCCCAGTTTTGAATCTTCAGGAAGACAAATAAGGATGCTAGCGGACCCGAGTGACTTTGACCCCTTTCTTGCCCACTGCAGGCCCACTGGCCTCCTCCTGCTTGGGGTCTCCGTCCTCGTCCTTCCCTCTGCCTGCAGCTCTTCCTTCAGGAGGCAACTTGGCTAAAATCCTGGTGCAAATCTCACTGTGTTGCTTGGAATTCTCCAGAGAAACAGAACCAACAGGAGACCACATATGCATAATGGGAGATCATCATCTGTGCACATGTGTATGTGTATATATATACAAATGTGTGTATAACTTATACATATACAAATGGGTAATATAAATGCATGTGTGTATGTATACATATGTGTGTGTGTAAATCAGAGTTATTGTGAGGAACTGACTCTGCCATTATGGAAGCTGAGAAGCTCCATCGTCTGCTGACCACAAGCTGAAGACCTGAGACAGCCTGAAGGCCCGAGAACAAGGGAGCAAACGGTGTAGACGCCAACCCAAGGGCAGGAGGCAGCTGCAGCGGACAGGCAGGAGGCAGAAGGGTCACGGGCATCCTTCCTCCTTCTTTGGTGTTATTCATCCCTCAGCAGATTGGATGATATCCCAGGACAGGGGGAGAATGATCTGCTTTAGTGGGTCCTCAGATTCAAATGCTAATCTCATTCAGAAGACACAGACACTCAGAAACAGGGTTTAATCTGGGCATCCTGTAGTCCAGTCAAGTTGACACCTACAATTTGCTATTATACTTGCTTCCTCAAGGAGACCCACCCTGGCCACCTTGTGAGAGCTCTAGATTGACCCCTCTTCCAGCACTCCCAGCCTCCCTTACCATTGTCCTCATTGTTCTTTTTCCCACAGTTATTGTCACTCCTAACATGCCACAGGGCTCTGATTTACTGTGTTTTTCCTTCATTTTCTTTGTTAAATGTGTTCTCTACAAGAGCAGCCTTGGATTGTGTGGGGGGCAGGTCTTGAAAATACCTAGCAAAGGCCAGATGAGGATTCAGTGAGTAGGTGGGTATTGATAAACTCTCACAAAAAACCAAATAGGCCACCTACTTGATCTTGGACTTCCTACCTTCCAGACTGTGAGAAGTAAATTTCTGTTTTTTAGCCCTCTGGTTCATGGTGTTTTGTTATGGCAGCCCAGGCAGATTAAGAAACATGTTCTCTTTCATGGCTTCCTCCCTTATTTTGATGGAGCACATCCTCTAGTAGCTTCTTCAGACATGGTCAATGGAAGTCTATTTTTTGACATATTCCACTTCTAAAAATTTCTGTCCTTACACTTAGTTGGGATACTCTGTCTGGGTATAAAATTTGGGGGTTAGAAATCATTTTTCTTGGAATGTTGAAAGCATTGTTTTATTATTATTGTCTTCCAATTATTGAGAAATTCAGTGGCACTGTGATTCATAATTCTTTGTATGTGACCTTCCCTACTTCCCTTGTGATATTTCTGTACCTGGTTTTCTAAAATCTCTTGATGGTGTGCTTTGGTGAGGGTCACTTATTCCCACTTGAGCTAGGTCTTCAGTGGGGCATTTTAATCTGGAAACACATTTGACCACATTCTGAAAAACTTAATTCTATTATTTAATAATCTTTTCCTTCTCTTCTCAATTGTCTCATTTTCTGGAAATCCTGATAGTTTTTAATTGGACCTCCTGGACTGACCTCCTAATTTCTCTGGTTGTTATATTTTCTAACCCTTTGCTTTTGTTACATTTTCTGGAAGATTGCCTCAATTATATCTCCCAAACCTTTACTAAATTTGTATTTGAAGTAGGTTTCAGCTTCTAAGAGCTCTATAAATGACATCATGTTCTGGAATGGAATATTTTCTCTTATCTCTGAGGATATTAATTAGTATTTTTGAAGTTTCTATTTTCTCAAGTTCCTTTGTTCTGTTCACTGGTTGGCTGACTTGTTCTGGTGCTTTCCTCTAATGTCTGGTGATTCTTGGCCATCTGTTCATATTTAAGAACAAAGCACTAAAAAGCTGATTGGAAACACAGGATGGAGTCAATGCTTTTTGATTGGTGGGCCTTTTAAGAATTACTGTATTTCATTGAGAGATCCCCAAGTGTGAGTAGCTACACTTATTTTCTCTCAGACTGGTTGGATTCTTCCACAGGGATCTTCTCCAAGCTCATGCATGTAGAAGATAAAACTGGCTTCTGGCATTCTGGGATCCTAAAGGGGATAGGACCAGGACTCCCACTACTTAGAACCCCAATTCTTATTCAATCTCCCATTTCCAACATGGTGCCCACCCAGTCCTGGCCAGTGTCTGGTATCATTGGGTGTCCATTTGGCCAACATGCACGGCAGGTGCCACATGAAAGGTATGAGGGAAGCTGGGGTCTACTTCTCTTTACACAGCTCTTGGATCCAGCCTCTTGTTTCAAGCATGCCTTGCTCCCAGCCCTCTGGTCTCTGGGAGTCTGGTTCCTGGATCAGCTTCGAGTTGGATCTGGCCTCCATTTACCTTCAAGCCCCAGCAGGTGCTTCTCTGCTAAGTCAAGTGTCCTTCTTCCAATAACCACTTATGGCTCCTGGGCCTATGTCCCATAAGTCTCTCAGTGTTGTGGGATCCTCCCTTCATCACCCTTTACTGTCAGTTCGAAGGTGTTCGAGATGGGAGGGAAGCACAGGCATTCCACCCTCCCTGACCGCCACACCAGGTCCTCTTCTCTCCAGCTCCTGGGCACTCCTTTCTTTGTGCCACGCACACTTAGACACACCTGCTCAGCTAAAGGAAACTTCGAACTTACCCATAACGACCATGTGGCCACGAGAATCGGCAAAAATTAAAATCAGCAAAAATTAGAATCAGCAACCACTCGCGGCACCTGGAATCTTCCTTGGGTTGTAAAGCATTTGTCATATAGTTACAATATGATAGACAGTCGTAAAAATCATTTTACTTACTTATTCACATTCTGTTTAAAATGCAGCGTGCTCACACGCACTGCAGCATAGGCATTTGTAACGCGTACAGGTGTTGTTATTAAGCAATATTAAGCAATGATTGATTGATAAGTAAAAATAGCAATTACCATTTTAAAAAGAGTAACATTGATAGCACAGGAACCTGGCAGCATGATCCTGTTTGACCGCAAACAGAGCTCTGTCCCGACTTCAGTCTTACAACCAGACAGTATGTCATTGTCAACGACAAGGAGTGACGGACCCAGCAGTATGTGGAGCCGGCGGACACAGGAGCAGTTGGAATCCTGAGGGTCCCAGCCCTGCAGAGTCCCACGGCCTCAGGAGATGGGTCCAGCCAGCCTGCCACATTGGTCTGATGTCCTAGGCCCCCACTCAGTTCCCCAGTGAGGCCAGATGTAGTCATGGGTGCTGGAACCCCAGTCCTGGAAGCCTCTGTCGCTGGGGCTGACCTGCTCCCCTTCCCTGCTCTCCCTCGGGACCTGCAGCTCCCTGGTTTGCACACGGCCTTGGCCCAAAGATCCGGGCGTTCTCCAAAAGCCTCGGTGAGGAAAAGGGACTGCAGGCTGCTTCTCTGAGACAGGGAAGAGGGAAGCTGGGAGCCCTGGAAGGGGTGGGGGCCCGTCCCTCTCTCCACATTCTGACTTGGTGTGAAATGGGTGGGAGTCACCAGCCAAGCCCTCAACGTGCCTCCGGCCTCCTCTGCACCCTGGGTGGACACTTGCGGCCTCCACTTCATAGAGCAGCCTCATATAGGTGGGAGGCTCACCGGGTCCCCATGTGTGGGGAGCTGGATCAAACCCAGGAGAGGAAAGTGGGGTGAGCCCCAAGCACGGGGCTGCCACTGGAGGGAAAGGAGCTTCTGAACATCCCAAGGGGCCATGGTGGGAGCCTGGAGAGGGTCCTAGGGAAGCTGAGCCAGGGCCTCTGGGCCTTGGAGGACAGCCAGGAGATCTGGCCCTGCTCAGGGGGCAACAGAGGAGGGAGTCTGGCATTCAGCACCATCCATCCATCCTCCTGGTGACGGGCCAGTTGCCTGTGCCCAGGGAGGCCCACTGGAGGAGAACGGAGGACAGCTGGGTGCCAGGGACAGGCCAACCTCGACTGGGATAAAGGCAAGAGTACCGCAGGCTGAGCACTAAAGGCCATGCCAGGGCACACCTGTAATCCCAGAAACCTGGGAGGCCAAGGCAGGAGGATTGCAAGTTGGAGGCCAGCCTCAGCAACTTAGCAAGTCCTTAAGCTACTTAGTGAGACCTGTCTCAAAATAAAAAACTTAAAAGACTCAGGGATGTGGCCTCGTAGTTTAGCGCCCCTGGGTTCAATCCCTGGTACAAAAAAATGAATAAATAAAGGCCATGCAGGGGGCCGCTCCCTTGTGGGCCGCTGTGCAGCCCCCCATGGCCAACGGGGCAGGCGGCGCATGCCCGGGCTGACTTGACCCACCTTGGAAGATTCGACAGGGTTCCCGTATCGCTCTGGCTTTCCCCTGAATTGTGACAAAAGGAAAGTATTTATTACCAGGCAGACGGAGCCCTGGAGCCAGAGCCGGTCATCTCAGATTTGCCCGTTAGCCGGGCTGTGGGATTAAATGGAGTTTGGTTTTATCTATTTGCATGGAAATTTTCCAGAGAAAACAACGATTTTCATGACCTGCGCACTTTGTATCATGTTAATTAGGTTTGAAAACTCATATATTGTTTTCATAAGGGCTATTACATTTTCTCTAATTAAATTAAGGAAAAATAAGGATGCACGGCAATAATATTTATTATTAATACCAGACTCCAGAGGCGCCCAGCAAGTTAAATCGGAGGTTAAAAAAAGGAAAAAAAAAAAAAACCTTGAAGACAGCCTGGACTTCAAAACAATGTGGTATACTCCAGGTTTTCAGCAAGTCATTACTCTGAACATTTTGGAAAAACAGAAAGTGAAAAATGGACCCATTTGGAGGAAAACAGGCTTCTGGGCCCGTCCTCGCTGAGGGTCCTGGTGCGTTCACTACCGTTCCATTACGGTGGTTTTCCCAAATTTCTGCCGCTTTGCTCCAAGGAGAACATTTGACTTGCGTTTCATGTGAGTTCAGAGGCTGTGGCCAGCTGTGATTTCAGTCCAGCCCCAGATGGGTTTCCTTCCCAGGAGGCCCCTGTTCGAGGAAGTCAAGTCGGGCCGGGAGATCAGGGCAGGTGGCTCCCGGGGGGACATAGTGTCACTTTGGAGAAGGAAGGTGGTGTCAGGGGCAGGCAAGGGGCAGGAGATTATCTGACATGAACACATTCCATCCCTCGGGCAGGTCCCCCCTGGATGGTGGATGGAATTCGACCAGATTCTAACAGTCCGGACAGAACTGCAGGGCAGCCTGCGCCCAGGCCTGGAGTGAACGGTTGTCGTCTTGGGGCCCCTGGCCCCACACTGCTTCCCCTTCCTCATTGCACCCTGATTCCTCTGGAGTGCAGTCTGGGTGGGGGACCAGTCCTGTCGCCGCCCTCTGCTGCAGGAGCAGTGGCCCGAGGCTGAGGCCCCATCCTCTCTCCTGCTCACTCCACCCAGGAGTTCAGCCAGCTGGACTTTGGCTACTGGACCTTGGGCTCTCGGGTGGATTCAAGGATAAGAAAACACTGGAATCTGCTCATTCCCGTGCCAACCCCTCAGGGCCACGGCTGAGCCATCCCCGATGCCAGCAGCACCGTCAGGGACCGCCCAAACCTCTGTCCCAGATTGGACCCCTGCTTTCCATGAGATCCTGTGGACCTGTGCTCCTCCCATCAACTACCTTTCTGCCTCGCTGAACCTGTAACCAGAGAGCTCCAAGAGTTGCCATGCCCTTTGCCCTAAATATGGGACAAGCGTGGGTCCCAGAGAGTCAGTGGAGGCTGGAAGCCTGTCAGATGGAGGCCAGGCCTCCACTGGTCTGCTTTAAGGGGGAGGACGAGGGGTCAGGATGGTGGCTCTGAGCGCGGCTCTTCCACTCAGGGGAGATCTCGACCAGGAGGTTCTAAATTCTGAGCATCACCTGCGAGGCGAGGCCTTGGAATGGAACAAAGGGGAGGATAAGCCAAGGTCCATACAGCATGGGCAGCTGCAGCGGGGCGCCTCAGTAGGGCCAGGTGCTGCCCAAGTGCTGTGGGTGCCCATGACAACCTTGGAGGACTCAGCTGAGCTCCCCGTTTCAGACAAAGGAATCTGAGCTCAGGAGGATCATACACCTCCCTGAGTCACACTGGCAGGAAGGGGAGGTAGTGAGGGCACGAGCTGCCTCTGCCTGGGTCCACTGATGGTCCCGAACACCTAGGGTCACTGCCCCAGTTTGCCCAGGACTGAAGGGAGTCCAGGATGCAGGACTTTGGGTGCTAAGACCAGGACGGTCCTGGGTAAACCGGGACAGTCGATCACCCTACTGAAGACCCCTCTGTCCTGAATGCTCTGTGGTTTGGGAACAGCATGGAATGTGAGGATTTGCGTGGAGAGCCCCGGAGACCAAGGAGCACATGCTGATGGATTTCAAACCTTGGGGTAAAGCGAAGCCCGAGAGGGGTCTTGGATGCCACCTTCAGAGGCTGCTGAGCCTCGTTCTACTCAGCTCTCATCTGCCAGCAAGAGGGGCCTCTCAACACGCACCCCTCAAGTCAGCCAAACCCACCATCATTTTATACGTGGTCCTTCCTCTCATCTTCCTGTCCCTGGACCACACCAAGACCAAGCATCACGGTCAACCACTTCAATACAGTATTTCCAGTTTTGGAATACCTGGGGCCTGAGAATACTCCATGGAACTTGAATTTTTTAGGACATTGAATTTCGTTTTCCAATTGGCTTATTCTGCAGTGGTCCTCTGAGACCAGTTGGCAGAGGTCATACCCTCTGGAGCCTCCATCCGCCCTTGATTTATTGAACAACTACCATATGCCAATCACCAGGCTGAGGACCAGAGGACCAGAGAGAAACCTGTGAGCCCAGATCTGGACACGCCTCTGCCCAATCAGCTCTCTCAGTACATCTGTCCTGTGGGAACATGAAGCAGGGGTGGGGACCAGGATTTTCAACTGGGACTGGCTGTTCTGTCCCCTGCTCTCTGGTGACCTTGCTTCTGTCACCGCAGGTGTCACACCATGCCATCATGGTTTCGCTCTTCCTGGTGCCTCAACTGGTGCTTGACTCTCAATGGGTGCTAAGGGCATGCTTTGGCTGGCCAGACCCCTCCTGTGGCAGAGCAGGCCTGTCCCCGGGAGGGCTCTGCTGAGGGTGGGAAGCCACCCCCTCTCTGCCCTCATGGAGTTGTTTCCTAAATTCTGATTTCTTGGCCTCGCTGTGTTTGGTTTTCCAAAATTGAACCTGTTAAATCGGTGCCACCACCAGACTGACCTGAGAGAACCGCAAAATCAGGCCTCCCTGTGGGGCCAGGAGGTTGGCACAGGGTAGGAATCCATCAGAAGTGTAAGCAAGCTTAGCAGCACGGCAGCCATCCCCGTCCCCACTGGCCCTTTCCTTTAAAAATAAAGAGGGCTTCTGGGTAACGCACAGCTCCTGGACTGGGAGGTGAGGGACCTGGGCTCCCAGGGGAAAAGGAGCTAGAATTGGTGACTTTGTATTTTCATAGCAAAGCAAGTGTCAAAGATGAAGCCACAGGGGGCTCAGCAATCGTCACTGAGTGTTCTGAGTGGGACTCAAAGCCACCCCATCAGTCAGCCAGAACTAATCCCACAGCCACACATACCGAGAAGGCACGGGCTCCTCAAGGGTCCTCTGAACTTTAATTAAAAAGCTTTGACAGATTCGCAAATACTAGAAAAGTCTGGTCACACTATATTCTACACACGTGCCACTCGGCAGCCTCTGGTCGGGTCTGCTCCTGGCTCCTGAAGGCCATGCTGCTGCAGGTACAAACAGGTGTCCCCTCTGCAGCCTTTAGACACCTTCTGCAGGCATATCTAGCCAGGGAGCCCCAGTAGCCGCTGGGAAGAGGCAGGGCTCCCCTGAGAGCGTGGGAGACTCCTGAGCGGCTGGACTGGGCCGGGCTTGCTGCTTCAGGTCCTTCAAGCTGATGGCTGGCTGGGGCCGCATTGTCTGGTTTGGGGAGCACTCTGAACTCTGCTGCGGTCGACCACTCAGACCCACCCCCTCTCTGCCCTGCACCCTCCTGTCCTCTCCAGAGAGTTAGGGGCAGGGAGAGGGGCTGGGAGGGAGCAATGCTCCTGGCTGACTCCCTGTCCCTGCCCTGCTCCTCCCATCCAGGCTCGGTTTCCCTCCACTCCATCTGCCCTCCCTGCTTACACACATGCTCTGTCTCTTGCTCATGTCCGGCTCCTATGAGTCCCCTTCCTGCACTGCCCTGAGCCACCACTGAGGTCCTCCGAGGTCCTGCCTGTGGATCCCTAGGTGACCTTTAGAACCCAGCTCCTGCAAGAAGCCAGGCCAGGTTCCAAGCAGAATGAACCCCTTCCTCCCTTTCCCTTCTTTCTCCTGACCCAACTCGTCAGGGACTTCCAACTCTGACCAGCTTCAGTTACTGGAGAGCTGGCTCAGGGCAGGGGTTGAGTTTGAGGGCGTCTGTTGCCTCAGGTGGGAGGAAGAGTGGCCAGCATGCCTCAGCCCAGAGTGTGTGGATGAGGGGACTCAACAGTGACTCTCCACTGGGATGATGGTTTCAGGGCCTGAACGCTCTATACAGTGACCTTGGGAGCAGCATGTGGGCAGTCAGGGACCTGAGTCACCCTGGCAGAGGCTGGAACCTTTGCTTCACCAAGCCGTGAACTGTGTGGCCTTGGGTAAGTCACTCAACACTTCTGGGCCCCAGTTTCCTTATTGGCACCATGGAAGTGATCATAGGATACCTCAATATCCTAAGTTTTAATGCAACTATATCTGCAAAGTACCTA
Organism: Glaucomys volans; assembly: GCA_020662805.1. Classification (NCBI taxonomy): domain Eukaryota; kingdom Metazoa; phylum Chordata; class Mammalia; order Rodentia; family Sciuridae; genus Glaucomys; species Glaucomys volans. The sequence goes on from JAJEJO010000231.1 coordinate 1,104,180, forward strand.
CACAGGGTAAGTAGCAGGGTCCACACTTTGAGAACCAGGGCCTTTGAGACTTACCAAGAGTGTCACTCTATGGTTGGAATGCAGTTGGGTGATTGTCCAGGGTTTCTACTGGAGGCACGTTTGGATCAACAAGGGTATTTGTGACGCGGCAGAAACTCAGGGTATCTCAAATCACAATTTCTAATTCGGGACAGAGTGGTGGCTGACACTGGTGCTCCCTGGGGGCCCACAGCTTGTCAAATCCAAAGACTTGTTAGCATAGCACACAGACAGCATGGCTGGGGACTTGCCATCAGTCTTTGTAAAAGGGTGACTGAAACCCTTGTGGCCCTGGGCATGATAACTTAGCTGCTCTGCAACCTTCTCAAAGTGAAGGAGATACTGCAATACACGCAACCGACATCAGATTTGCTGTCGGAATAGATGAAGCGCTTTAACAAAGCAGTCCGAGGAAGACAGACATCCAAGAGGAAGGCCACTTGAACAGGTATTTCGTGAAGGAAGACGCCCAATTGACCTACAAATTTGTGGAAGAGGGTTCTACTGAACAATTACCAGGGAATGCAAAATAAGCCAATGAACCACCAGAACGGCCGCACTTTCAGACCGAGAGCACCAAGTGCTGGCCCAGGCGGGCTGCAAGAACCTGCACATGAGGTCACCAGCATTTGCTCTGGAAAATTGTGTGGCTGTGTATGCTAAAGTTCAGTGCGTGCTTGCTTTCTGTCCTAGCAATTCCACTCCTAGTGTCCCCAGACACTAGAGGGATCCTCTTTCAGATACATATGGTAGTGTGGTGTAAATGTGTCCCAAAAGTCCACATGTTGGAAAAACAATCCCCCAAATCATGTTAATGACATTTGGAGGCAGACCCTTTGGGGTGTAACTAGGAGTGGATGAAGTCATGAGGGTGGGACCCCCACAGTGGCATGATGACTTTGGAAGAAGAGGACGGGAGACCTGCGCTCACATGCTCTCCACATGGTGCCCTCTGCCATGGCATGAGGCAGAAAGAGGCCCTGCCCAGATGCTGGCACCGTGGCCTCCAGACATCCCACCCTCCAGAACTGCTGCTAAATAAACTCCTATTCTTTGTAAGTTATCTAGTCTCAGGGATTCTGTTACAGCAACGTGACATGGGCTAGGACATATGGTCACCAAAGGCATCTATAAAAGGTTCGTAACAGCCTTCTTCACAACAGCTTGGACTTGGAAACAACACAGATGTCCATCAGCTGATGAATGGATAAATAAAACACAATACTCCATGCAACTGGAATGTTCTGTTTTATGGTCCATGCTGGTGGTTGAGTGCATTTTCCTGTTGGATGTGCTGGCTGCATTGGGAGACAGACAGCTGCTTAATTCAAGTTCCTGGGCTCCCGGCGAGGGCCCCAAGGGTTCCTTCCCATCTGTCACCTGATGAAGCCTCTTGAGCAGCTGTGTGAGGTTGCAGCTATTCTTCCATCTCACAGATGAGAATGCTGAGGCTCAGGGGGCGAGGTGACTTGTTCAGTCACCCCTGCTCTCAGGTCTGAGTTCTCAGCAGGACATGAGCTGCTCACAGATTGTACCCACGGCCCCGCCTGCTCCAGATCTCCTGTGACCCAGGCACAATGCCAGGCACTTGGCAAGTAGTCAGTAAGACCTGAGTCTTTTTCTGTGTTGCTGGAGGGCGCTGTGATGTGTGTAAGGTCATTACTGCTCGTTGCAGCTGCTGATGGTATGGTGAAGCTGCCTCCTCCCTCCCTCCATCTCCAGAATCCCACTGCTCTGAACAGCTCTGGGCATGAAGGTGGGTCTTTATGGGCCGACGGGGAGGCTACAGCAGCCTTGTGAGCCCCCAGGCACAGATGGCTGCCCTCTTGAGGAAGCACGGACCCAGCTGAATACCATCTGCACCGTGCTTTGGGAAGCACATCCACGCACACTCGTCACTCCATCTTCTGGAGACAGGCGGTGGACATAATGTGCCTGTGTGGTGGAGGACAGCGTGGAGGCTCGAACTCCTGAGTGATGTGCCCAGCCCCCGGCTGCTGCGGGTGGAGGTGAGTCGGGAGCCCATGGTGGAGTCCGGGGCACCTCTCACCCACCCGAGCTGCAGGTCCTACTCCTGCAGGTCCCCCTCTGGCCTTCCTCCTCCATCCTGGCCACATTCGCTGTCCCGCACAGGACTCTTCCAGGAGGCCTGGGTGTGCCGCCTCAGAGGGGCTCCTTTTCCAGCCAGGACGTGCTGTCTGATGCGGTGGGGAGGCTCCCAGCGTCCCGGGGAGCCTGCGTCTGGCTGTGCTGCGCGCTGACTTGCTTTGTTTTCTGCACGAGGCACAGCAAAGCACTGAGCCTGGCGACTGCCAGAGCCACGGCTGTGTCTTGGCCCAGAGGCTGACCCTGAGCTCGGGGGGGAGCACACAGAGTCTTTGGAAGGTGATTCCAGAGCGCAGCAAAGGCAGGGAAGGCGGGGAAGCCAGAGGAAGATGCCCCACCAAGCAAGTCCCCACTTCGACTCTTGGGGGGGGGGGGGGCCTCGGGAGAGTGTGGACTGGCCTCTGAGGGCCTACCTGAGAGGCAAGGGCCCGGGCCCTTTTTCCACGGCCATCCTGCCGAGGCTGAGGGCTGCCCCGGAGGGCTCTTCCCTGGAGCTTCATCCGTTCCATGGCGTGAGCCTCCTCCCAGCTGGAGACTCTCGGGGGTTTGTGGCAGGGGGCTGCTGGCACTGCACTGCTGAAAGAGGGGCCTGGGACACCATGGCGTCTGCTGCACCGTAGCCCCTCTCTGTGGGGAGACACCTGAAGACCCCTGTGGATGCCTGAAACCAGGAAAGTGCCAGATCCCGTGCATACTGAGCTTCGTCCTACACGTGCACACCTGTGAGAAAGGTATTTGTAAGCGAGGCACAGTAAGAGGTTGATGAAAGCAAAATGGAGCGATTACAATAGCATGCTCAATCAAATTATGTGAATGTGGGGTTTCTTTCCCCCAAGATTCAAGACAACTATTATCACTTTCAACAGTGGGTGAACAGTGGACAGGGAACTGTGAAGTGGAGACTACTATCCTTGATAAATAAATGATTTTAGAAAGACTTTGCTGGACTTATTTTCTATTTTTAATCCTTTTCGTGTTGCAAAATATACACAACACAGAATTTACCGTTTTCACCATTTTTCAGGGTGCCATTCCACACAGCTTTAGTGTGGTCACTCTGTGTGTGACAGTCACCACGGTGCATCAGGAGCATTTCCACCATCCCGGCAGCCACTCTGGGCCACTCACACACCGACAGCCAGTCCTTCCCTCCTGCAGCCTGGCAAGGGCTGTTCTGCTGTCTCTCCCACCGACTCTCCTTATATAGTAGGAGCAAATGACATTGGCCTTTTGCTTTTGATAGTAGCTTAGATTTTAAAATGTATATATCCTTTGACCCAGAAGTTGCAATGGTGGGAATCTGATATATCAGAGAGAGAGAGAGAGAGAGAGAGAGAGAAAAGAAAGAAAGAAAAAAAAATGAAGCCACACTAAATGACACGTCTCAAAGTTTTCATTGTAGCATTGTGTTTCAAGGTGGACAAACAAAATTCCTCCACCAAAAGAGGATCCTGATTGAGAAACTGATTTTACATTCATATTCTGGGATATTGTACCGCTATTAAGCAGAACAAGGAGAGACGTTTAGGCAAAAAAAAAAAAAAAAAAAAAAAAGCACAAATAATAATAGAGAATGGTCTTATTTTGGGGGTGCCTGCCTGTAATCCCAGCTATTCAGGGGACTGATGCAGGAGGATGGCAAGTTCAAGGCCAGCCTGCGCAACGTAGCGAGACCCTGTCTCAAAATTAAAAAAAAAAACACAAAAGAAAGCAATGCAGGAAAACCCTGCAGGCGTGACGCGTGTCCGTGTGTTCTGTATGAACTCATCACACACAGCCGTGTGAGGGTAGACTCTGGGAGGATGGGGTTTAACTGTTTCATTATTTCATATTTTGAAACAATATCTTTCACTGCTAAAATACAAATAATAATAATCAAGAAAAAGCACTCGATACATCATGACCCCAGTAAGTCTATTCTCAATTGTATGCAAAAGTGAATTGGACATTGATGTCCATCAAATGACAGATTCAGGAGAGGTAAAAGGGAGGGAGGGAGGGAACCTGGGAGAAAGGGAGGGATGGAGGGAGGGTGGGCATTTTTTCCCCATGGCTATTTCTAGGAGATAATTTACAAGCACAGAAGCACGAGGGACTCTGGGGACATCAACTTGGGCTTATTGGGGGAACACCCCAGGTCCACTTCCATTTTCCTAGGGAGCTGTCGCCTCGTGCTCTGGGTCAGGCAGGACCTGGCTCCGCCATCCCCCGGCTGGTGCTCTTGGATGGTCTCGCTCCCTTTCTGAGCCTGAAAGCCTGAGCCCATGGGCGCCCACTGCTGTGCCAACCCCTCCGGGAGCCCAGCAGGAGATGCCATGTGTCACAGTGGACACCCGCTCTCCGGGTCCCCTTTCCCCGCGCTCTGCACAGTGAGTGCGGAGGATCTGTTTAGTCTCTGGACAGAGGGATTTTGACAGGTGAAAGCATTTGAGAAAGAAAATCCTTCTGCCCTAGAATGAATGTAGAGAATTTCTTTTAAAAAAAAATATCAACCTTCCAACTGGAGCAGACCTTTGGTGAAATTTAAGCGTTTCTCTGATTATCTAATATTGACCAGAAAGCGGGGAGGGAGCAGATAAAAGATGCTGCTTATTCCAGCTCGCTCTTTCCGTCTTCCATGTGCTGTTTATGATTATGGGGTTCAGAGTGTTTTTCTTCTTGTGTTTCATAAGGCACCACATCTACTCCCTTCATTCGCCCCTCTGCCCTTCCCTGTACTGCCTTGCAGGGGAGGGAGGGAGGATCTGCTGAATTCCCCTGGCTGGCCTCCGGCTCCTGGCAGGCGAGGGCCCTAACCCACCAGGGCTGCCTGGCAACAGGCCTTCCCAGCAGGTCTTCCAGGACCCCTCCTCCTTGCCGCCCTCCTGGTGTGAAAGACAGACTGCTGAAAGGGGCCGCATGCTCCTGGGTGTGCATGCTCGTGTGTGTGTGTGTGTGTGTGTGTGTGTGTGTGTGTGTGTGTGCATGTGTACACATGTGCATGTGCGTGTGTGTGTGCATGCATGTGGCTGTGTGCACAGGGCAGGGGTGAGGAGGAACGCTGGGGGGCAACCTGGGGGAGATCTGTGGGGCTCACGAGGCAGCATCAAGCTCTGGGAGTCCTTTCCTTCAGGGTCTCTAGGGGAGGGTCCCCATGGAGGGGTCTTGGGTGGGTTCCCACCAAACGGGAATGGAAGGGGCCGCTTGGAAGCGGGCGAGGACAGCCTTGACTGGCGAGGTCAGCGTGGGCGTCCCGGGGCTCACAGTGTGCTGTGGAGTCCGGGTTAAAGGTTCTGGGGAGAAGGAAGGCCTGGGAAGTTGAGGCCCCCTGCCCAGGACTGACAGGGACGGGGGTCTGATAGCACAGAGCGTTTACTTCAGCAAAGACCCCAGAGGCCACACCCAGCAGGGCTTCCCTCCCGGAGGCAGATGGTTCCCTGGGCTCTGGACAGCCGCAGCCTCCACTCCTCCAGCTTCTGTGGGTCCCCATGATGTGTGTGCACTGCCAACTGCACCCTCTCACAATGCCAAGTGTCTGCCCTCTGGATGATGACACTTGTCCCTCTCCTCAGACATGGTGGTAGAGTATACAGCAAGTGCTCAACAATGACCACTCAACGAATGGAAGAGAGAATATATAGATGGACTGCCCAGCATGGGTCCCTGCTATGCCCAGGACCAAAGCATGCCACTGAGAAGACAGGGCCAACCTGGGCAGCAGAGGAGTGGGGGGCAAGTTAGAGGAGGGTGGGGGGGACCCGCCAGCTGCACCCCTCTGCCATCTAGTCCTCCAGACACCAGAGGGGTGCTGTGATGCCCAGCACACAGAGGAGAAAACTGAGGCTCCGTGGGGGGCCCTGGGCCAAGGTCATACATGAGGAGTGAGGTGCAGCCACGGCCTTCCTGAGAGTGGGGTCTGAGCACTGCCCATGACTCTGGTCCCTTCAGGGGTGAGGAGAAGAGGGCTGACACATGGTCATGCTCAAAACATGAGATAAGCCCATCCCAGGGGCTCCTGGAAGCTCATGTCACCCCGGTTGTTGTCTCAGAAGCCATCAGTAGGAGCTGCTTTCTAGAAATCCCCCTTGCAAGCGTGTTATTCTAAGCAGAAGGCCATGAATGAAGGAAGCCCAGAATGGACCCGCTGAGACCCAGGGACTATGCTGTCCTGGTGGGGCCATCCCAGGGGTCCCAGGACAGTCTGGCCACCTTCAAGAGCATCCACTCCAGAGAGGATGAAACGATGGCAGCCCAGAGAGCAGGTGGAGCTGAGCCCTGCCGTGGTCCAGCAGGGCCGGTGGAGTGCTGCTCAGGACGCTGCCCTGGTCCTGACACAAGCTCAGAACCAAAGTTCCCGGCCCACTGGCGGGACTCCACCTCCACCGGTGAGCCTCACGCTGCCATCTGCTGCTGCTGAGGCTGACGATGGCCTCAGGGTCTCACCCTGTGCACCTGCTACCTGCCCACTCCTGTTGCTCCTCGGGACCCAGCAGAGAAGATTGACACCTCACCTCGGCCACAGGGCGGAGGCCTCAAGGCCGGCTCCTGACACAGCTGCAGCTTCCAGGAAGGGCCTCTCCTAGAACCCGGCACGGGCAGGAAATACTGGGCCTGGTCACTTTCCACAGGATCGGAAGGCTGTTTGGGAGGTGGACTACGTCAGAGCAAGAGCCTGCCATCTTGGACCTCCTGTGCCAAAGCCTTCGGGAACATTGGTGGACCCCAACTCACAGGACTGCGGGGGACTCACACATGTGAGTCTCTCCCCTGGGCCAAGAATGTGCCTGGAACCCCATACTCAACTGGGGGCAAGTGGCCCGCTGGACAGCTCTGGAAGGTGGGTTATTATCCAGCCGGACCGACCCCTCCTATGCACCCCACGACCACCTCTCATATGGTCAGTGAGAAGATTCCTCGGCGCAGGAGGCTGCAGACATTTGTCACATGAAGGGAAAGAGCCATAGGACTGCTATCTCCAGCAGTCCCTCGGAGCCTGGAATGGGGCCCAGAAAGGAGCCGCCTCAGCACCCCGAGCACTGGGCAATCTGCCTGTGGCATGGAGAATCCCCAGCGTGGGGACACACGGCGGGCAGGCTGTGAGGGGCAGGGAGCATCTGAGCTTCCCCACGCAGCCCAGAGTCCTCCACCTGCGGAAGGCCACACTGAGCTACCTCTGCTTCTCGGGCCTCCACCCAGGAATGGGGGTGGAGCTGCAAAGATGTGGGAGGGGCTTTATGGGGATTAAATTCAAAAGCATTTATAAATTACTCAGCCCAACACTTGGCACGTGAGAGCTGATCGACAAAGATGAATTGCGCCCCCCTCCGTCCCCATCAGGACTCGGACCCAGGAATCTGGTCACACTGTGAATGACCTGAGAAAGTTGGGACTCAGAGTGTGGTGCAGCCTCAACCAGCCAGCTGTGCACAGATGTTGAGGATGCACCTCGGCCTAAACAGTGCTAAATCCTGGGTTGGAAAGAGGCATTGTGTGGAGAGAAGCCCCCAGCTGGAGTTATTAATGAGCAGAAGGGATGGGGACAATCCCCTGAGCTGGTGGAGACCAGGGACACACACCAGGCAGCCGGATCCGAGACCCCTCAGTCTGTTGGTGGTCCTGGGCCGGCTCCCAGAGCAGTGCCTCCAGCTAATTATCTACCTTCTAGGGGATTCTCTCCTGCCACGGGGTGGGAGGGGGGCTGCTGCTAATTGGCGCTTTCCTGATAACCTTCAGATTAAGGCTGGGAGATCAGCGGAGGAGGCAGCGAGGAGGTAAGACCCAGAGTAAACACCAGTGCCTTCCCGAGTGCATTCTGCCAGCAAGTTAAACAACGCAGCCCCTGGAGCCTGTTTCTGAAAGGTTTAAATGCTAATTCGGGGGCGGGGCAGTGGAGACTTAGTAGATTTCTACTGATTCTGACTTCTTCTGACATCTTTTAGAGACTTTGGTTCTGTGCTGTTTGATTCTCTTTGACGATTGTCAAGTTAAGTTTACTAAAAGCTGGAGAAGACTTTGTTCCGGGGTGGGGGAGAAGGGGGTTGCTGGATGAGAAACATGAGCCAGCCCCCCGCTGTCCCCCACCCTGGCATGGTTTTCTTTCTGCCTCTCTGAAAGGCGAGGGGTAATCAATTCCAGAGAAGGGGCTGGCGAGCCTGGCAAAGGGGCCTCCCTCCTGGCCATCGCTTCAAATGCTTTACGCAGCTAATAGAGTTTTGATGGGGCCCAAAATGTGGGCACTTGGAAATCTGCAGGGTGTCCTGTGCATTTGTGTTCTGAACTGTGTCACCTGTGCTGGAGAGCAGTGTTCTGGAGGCCCTGAAACAAGATATTAAGAATGTTCAGGGTTCCACGTCAGTTCGGCATGAATTCTCACGCTTGGAAGGAAGGAGTTCTTGAAAACGGGCTGGACATCACATTCAACTTTATTGAGCATCTACTGTGTGCTAAGAGCCTGCCTTTACCCACCCATGTAGCCCTGACAACAGCCTGGCCAGACAGGACCAGTCATGATCCCTAGTCCCTAGATGAGGGAACCCAGCTCAGTGACAGCCAGCGGCAGGGCAGGATCCATAAACTCTGCCCTCTTCTCCATCTCGGGTGTGAGTGGGAACCTGGCTAGGGGCAGAGTCTCCCGACTGGTGCCCTTGGGCTCTGAGAGCCAACCTAGAGCAGGTGTGGGGCGGAGCCTACTGAAGTAGAGTCCTTGAGTGACAGGCATCGGGTCAATCTCCCTACCCAGAGGTCTCGGGTCTCCACTGTCCTCCAGCAGCGAGCCAGAGAGAGCCCAAACCACCTGCTGCTTGGACAAATGCTTAGACTTCCCCTTGGACGCAGTAACAGCAGGAAGACGAGGAGAGAGCACTTTGCTGGGTGACCTCTTGAAAACCATCTCTACGCTGCACCTGGTGTCCTGCTGCCTCCTTACCGCAGCACCTGCAGGACACGAAGGTCCCGGGACTCAGAGCCTGGAGCTGGGCTCTTGGTGCCTCGGGAACTCTGAAATGGCATTAGCAGCCCCTCTCACGGGCTGCACGGAGGCCACGTGGAACGAGGGAGGAGCAGTCAAGGGCAGCCCAGGGCTGGCAGAGGCTGCTGTCCCCGGACACGTGCCCAAGGCTTCCGAGACCATCAGGCACCTGCCCAGGATGCTCACCTGGCGGTGTTGGTCCAGTGAGCGTGAGAAGCGGGATGCCCTGGGCTCCGCCCGAGGGCTCCGCAGGCCCTCCAGCCTCAGCACGCCTGCTTCCCCGGGCGGTTTCCTGGTCCTTACTGCGGCCATGATGCCCCATGCACAGGGCAGGTCACAGGGGGTGCATGGAGGGTGACTGGCGCCTGTCCTCCCTCCTCACCCCTAGTTGAGATGACAGTATGGACGCTGCTGTGTTTCTTTTCCCTTGTTTTGGACTCAGCACAGGGTTCAGGGACGGTCTTGCAGAAACGGCTTAATGAGAACATCGTGGCCCTTGTAAATCCAAGGCCACGAATGTGTCGCTCGCTCATGGTGGAATTAATTGTTTTCCTAGTGGCTTGCTTCTCTGTAACCCCATGTTGGCCGCAATAATGCAATTTTCATATCGCGGTGCTGCTCGGAGGAGCGTCCACCTCGCCCGGCCGCTGAAACCCAATCTGCAGGAAAGGACGCGCTCACAGAATCGGGGTTAAATTTCATTTGCTGATTTAATAAAAACTAACAGGATGGATTTGGGGATATTTCATTAATCTTTCTTTCCTTTCAGTGCAAAGGAAATTAGGTTCACTCAGTTCAAACTCGGTTTCACTCTCCCGCGACAGGCTGCCAATGTCCACTTTCTCTCTGGCAAGTTCAAACCTAATTAGTCACAGAGAATTCCTCCCTGACCCTGTCACCGTCAGCAGGAGAGCAGCGAGCAGCAGCCTGGAGACGCACC
>JAJEJO010000231.1:1114310-1131072 GCA_020662805.1 Glaucomys volans
CACACACAAATGACACACATACCACATGCACACCACACACACTACATACACACACAAATGACACACATACCACACGCACCCCACACACTGCACACACACAAATGACACACATACCACACGCACACCACAGACACCACACACACACACAAATGACACACATATCACAAGCACACCACACACACTACACTACACACACATTTTACACATGCAAATTATACACACTGCATGCACATATTATACACAAACACATTACACACACCACACATGTTATATACACATTATGCACACATTATATACACATAGCACACACATTCCACATACACACCACACACATCACACACACACACCATGCCATGCACACACAGTACTTACCACACACCCGCATCACACACACCTTACACATACCACGCACACACTGCCATCCAGGTTGTGCACACATCACTCCACACCACACCCCCACACCAGCACGCACACCACAGATGCACACGCACTCACACGAGCTCACACAAGCCAGCTACCTCTGCTGAGCCCCGTTGGGAGCTCAGGGGGTTTTGGAGTTTGGGAGACTTTCTCTGCCAGAACATCATCCGTGGCCGTTAGAAGCCCCCGGCTGCGTCCTGCCCCACTTACGGAATAGGCTGGTCACTTTGAAGGTGGGAAAAGAATCTCTTGAGGCTCTGGTGCCACACTGGGCTCAGGCTTTCGTGTGTATTTCTCCCCTGCAGTCGTGTGCACGGGGAGTGTGCAGACAATGAGGGCCTAAGGGAAGAGCTCTGAGGCTTGGGGTCCAGGGGGCCCAGGGTTGAGCCCTGGCTCTGGATTCCAGCTGTGTGACTTTGCACAAGTGACTCAACCTCTCTGAGCCTGACTTTTCTTTTGTAAAATGGGAGTAAACAATCCCTGGTCTGGCTGCCTCAGAGAGACATGTGAGGCCAAGAAATGGCCTTTTAAGGTTCCGTCTAACACAGCAGAAGGTAGCATAAAACCCGGCTGCTCGAGGCACAGTGAGAGCCTCAGGTGTGTGCTGGGGGCGCAGCTCAGCAGGAGAGCCCATGCTCAGAGTGCACAGGGCCTGGCTCCCATCCCTGGACCACGAAGACAGACGAAGCCTGAGTCCTCAGCAGCCCTCTGGGAGCTGGGCTGCTGTGCCAGGCACAGGGGTGGGAGGCAGTGGCCACAGGTCAGCAGCGCAGCCCAGGGTCCAGTGAAGCCCTCGGTCAGCACCGCTACCGCCTGGCCACTGGCCGGGTCCTTTGCTGTGATGAACCTCAGGAGGCAGGGAGGCCAGGGCTTGCTCTCTGGAGCCCAGCAATGCTGCCAGGAGTGGGGCTTGGATTCCCCAGGGAAGGAGGAGGGCTGCCTGGAGGACGTTCCTGGGCAGGAGAGGCGCCCAGGGGCCCGGAAGCCTCCCAGAGTGAGGCTGGGCTGAGCAGGAGCCAACTGTCCACAGCAGGGCTGTGTCCTCAAAACTTCCCCAACCAGGGCAAGGAGGGACTCCCCAGAAAACTCGAGCCCCCAACCCCAGACTGCTAGTGGTGGAGGCCTCGAGAGGTCGCCTCACCCTGTGCCTGGCACAGTGCCCCTGCCTTAAAAGCCCCAGGGAGGCCTCCTGCTCGGGCCCAGAGCTCAGCTCCCGGAAGACTCGCCCTCCCTGTCAGGGTCCCTCTTTGAAGGGTTCTGCCCCGGTCCAGCTGGAGCAGTGGAGTCCAGGGAGTTGGTGGCTTGCTGAGAACTCAGCAGGTCAGCCCAGCTGGACACACTGGTCCTCCCAGACTGGACGTCCTTCCTGTCACTCCCGCATGACATGAGCGGGAAGCTCCGGCAGCAGCTCCCTGTCCCCCCTCCTGGCTGCACCACCACTGCCATGAATGAGCTCACCTGCCACCGGCTGTGGCTCAAAGACTGGAGGAAAGAAAGACGAAGATGGAAGAGGAAAGGCCAGAGGTGGGGACCCTGGTCACAGCTAGACCAGGAGAGTAGACGGCTGCCTCCAGCAGGCAGCTCGGAGCAGGACTGGTTGCTGGGGGTGGCTTGGCGGTGGGGAGGGTACGGACAGCACCTCCCTGCTCCCCTGCTCTCTGCCCTGAACCAGCATGGCCTCTGAACCCTTCCTACCCAGGGCACCAAGAGCAAGTTCCACATAGGACCGAAGTGCTGGGTCACCTAATGCGTGCCAGCTCCTCTAAGGGACCAAGGTAGTGACTACACATGTCCTGACCTATGAGATGTGCACTGTGACTGTCCCCATTAAGAAGAGGAAACCAAGCCGGGCGTGGTGGCGCACGCCTGTAATCCAAGCTACTTGGGAGGCTGAGGCAGGAGGATCGAGAGTTCAAAGCCAGCCTCAGCAACTTAGCGAGGCCTTAAGCAATTCAGTGAGGCCCTAAGCAACTCAGTGAGACCCTGTCTCTAAATGAAGTACAAAATAGGGCTGGGGATGTGGCTCAGTGGTGGAGTGCCCCTGGGTTCAATCCCCAGTACCAAAAAAAGAAAAAAGAAGAGGAAACCAAGGTACAGGGCCTGCAGGTGACTGGCCCTGTGTGCCAGAACCTGCCAGCCTGGGAAGGGTGCAGGTGATGGGCTGTGTCCTATCTCTACCCACTGCCCTGGGCAGCTGCAGTCCACACGTGCGGGAAGCGTGCTGGCCATGCCCAGGTTCACTGACAGTACTCATTCCTTTGCCCTTCACTCTTCCCTCCTCCCAGCCTCCCAGTCTCCCCTGACTTCCTTTATGGCCTTCTGAGCACTTATCAAAGCCTCAATCTTGCCTCATCTGCAGGGGCTTCCTGTCTCCCTGGTCCCCCGTCTCCCTGCCTCCTCCTGCTGTAAGCCTGGGGTCAATGCCTGTCCTGCAGGTGGACCCCAGTGGTCTGTCTCCTTCCTGGGACAAGGTTCAGGCCACGCTTAGGGAGGACTCCAGGCCCCGGACAGGTTTGTAGCACACACCAGCCTGACCTTGGCCTCCTTTCCCAGCCTCCCAGCTGGGCAGCGGGAGGCTGCCATGACCTGCCTGAGCTGCTCCCTTCAGCCCTTCTCCGCCTCCCCGCCCCACAGGTCCGTTTCCGGCAAGGCGGGAGTCACTCCGGAGGACTGGATGGGCACCGGGAGTCCCGCCCACCCGGGCTTCCTTCCCCCAGTCCTGAGAGTGTCCTTATCCCCAGACACCTGGGGTCCCAGCCCTCCTGCTGAGGCTGCGAACCCCTTACTGGGTCTCTCGCCGCCCTGTCTCTGATGCATCCCCTGTGTCTCCTCTGCCAGGAAGCCCCCTGGCCTGTGCCCCCTCCCCGGTGCTGTGGGGTCTGGAGGGCACTGCCACAGCCCGGTGTGACAGGCCTGCTGAGAGGCAGGTGACCGGTAGTGAGAGTCGGTCCCTGGACTGCCCCCCAGAGGGCTGTGCCCGGGGCAGGTGCCAAATCCCCTTTGTTTGGTGAAAATAAATGAACAAATGCAGCCGAAGCCGACTGACCCCACCCGGGACCATCCGGTGCTGCCAGTTCACCACTCCAGCAGGGCCTGGGGAGCTGGGCCACAGGCCCTCATGTGACCTTCTCACTGTCCACCAGACACAGAGCCTGGCATTGGGATGGGAGGGTCTGTCCTGAGGCCATGTGATGGGCTGGCATCGGGAGCCACCTGGTCCAAACAAAAAGGCAGAGGGCACAAACCTCCACAGTGACTCCGGTGAGAGGGGGCATGCCGGCCGGCATGGCCCAGGACACACGGGCAGATGGTGTCAGCATTCCCGCCACTCTGCAGATTCGATTATAGCTGATGACAATCAGGAAGCGCTCTGCCAAGACGCCGCGCCAGAGCCGCTGATTCAATACTCTGAGGCTGGGGCACTGCGTGTCGGTCTCGGGGATGCAGGTGGGCAGCAGGACCCATGCTGCCCTTAGAGAGACCCCATGCAGAGCCTTGGCACCCAGGGACAAGGTCACAGGCTGAGGGTCACCTGCATTCCAAGCAGTGTGCTCGGGAGGCCAGCTGCTCTTCCTGGGATGGCCATCTTATGGCCAGGTTTCACCTTTCCTCCCGGGAGGGTGGCGGTCCTGGAGCAGTCCCTCAGTGATGGTCCCCACGGCCGCCTAGTGCGCTGACCAAGCCTCGCTCATCGCTGGACTCCCCAGGCCAGGTAGCTACAGGAAACCTGCTCTGCTTCCGCCCACTCTAGGAGGAGCAGAGGAGACTGGGTCAAGGTCATTCCTTTCCTGAGAGTCTGCTAAGGAAACGTCCCCCCGCGTGGCCACAGGGCGCCCATGCACCTTCCAAGTGTGTTTGAAAACGCAGCTCCCTGCAAAGCCTCTCCTGACCCCCAGGCCAGCGGCTCCCTTCTGGGACATGCCACCCAGCACGTAGCCTCAAGGGTCTGTCCACTTCCCGTGGGTGGGATTCGGCTTCAGCCATCTGCCTCCATGGGTGGCGAGCGGCCCCTCTCGGATCAGAGCTGGGAGAGCTCTCGGGCGCTGCTGCGGCTCAAGCTGGACGGCCAGCTGCCACCTGCGTAGAGGCCTGTTGGGCCCTCTTCCATGTGACGTCCCCACCAGAGTGTCCACGCTCTCCCAGGATGTTGGAGGGAAGAGCAATGAGGTCAGTGAGGAGGCCCCCACCTCCCTGGTGGCCCAAGGCCTGTCCTCAGTGCTTCCTGCCTGGCCAGCACCCAGCAGCCAGATCTGGGCCTGGAGGAAAGCATCAGCATTTATCAAGCACCTGCTGTTTACTGTCCACCCTGTGCTCAGGACCACCAGGACGTCATCACACAAGGGGGACGAGCATGTGTGATTCGAGAGCAGTGGAGGCTGGACATTAGGAGATTGTAGAAAACATCAGGGTCAAAAGGCAGCCAATCTTACAGTATCTGACCTCTTGGGCGGCATCTCAGCAGGGTTCTGGACAAACAAGACCAGGAGGAAACAAGGTGCCTCCCTGCTTGGGTATGTTAATGTGCTGATGATGCGGAATGAAAGCTCATCTCTACGCAGGGTGGAGATGCGGTGTGCCCATCGGTGTGATTTTCAGTGGATCAGCTTACACGCCCACCGAGCTGTGAAGCAGGCCGAGTGTGCATTGGCACGTAGAATCCACACACGCTGCGTATGATGCATGGGAGCCGCACGGAAGGGTCCTCCCAGCCCTGTTCTAGGTGCGAGGATTCGGAGAATCGCTGCAGCGCCCTATATGGGAATCAGAACAAAGTACAATGAACACCCAAGTTCAGGAGAAAGGCGGTGCTGACGGCCCGTGGCTCAGGCAGCCCGCGCCCTCTCGCACGCCTCACCGATGCCCACAGGGTGGCTCTGACCCTCTGCACCTCCACCTCCCGGGTCTCAGCAACCCCAGGGTGGCAGGTGCCTCGGGGGAGGCTGGAGCAGCAGCGGTGGGGCCATGCTTGCTGAGCAGACCTGTCTCTTAGAAAAAGATCTGGGAGCTTAACCAGCAGGAGTTGATTTTGCTTGTGGCGCTGGAGGCTGGAGGTCCAAAGTGAAGGTCAGGCAGGTTGGCTTCTCCGAGGCCTCTCGCCCTGGCTGGTGACAGCGCCTCTCCTCCATCTTCAAGGGGTCTTCTGTCCGTGTGGGACTGTGTCCAAACCTCCTCTCAGGAGGACACCAGTCCTATGGGACTGGGACCCACCCCTGAGATTTCCCTTTATCTCCTGAAAGATCCCATTTACAAATAAAGTCGCATCTCAAGATCAGGTGTCAGGGTGGTGGTGTGAGGGGTAAAGTGGGGGATGCAGCTCAGTCTGCACAGCCTCAGAGGACCCAGCCTGGACCCAGAGCCGAAGTCCCAGGCTCCCATCCTGGAAGTCCTGCCACTTGCATATGGAGGCTTTGGTGAGAGGCACAGAGACAGGTGGGAAGGGGTGGCAGGCCCTGGGAGGATGCCCTTAGGGGGGCTGTGGGGGGAACCCAGCTTTGCTCCACTTTCCGTGTCATGTTTGGTGCAGGGCTCCCCTGTCCCAGGGAAATGGCCCTTCCTCTAATGCATATGACGGTTCTGGAAGGTTCTGCAGGGCTGGTGGAGGCCTGGACAGGGTATGGAGGAATGCAGGATTATTGAGCAGGGAGAAGCCGAGCGTGGCCTCCAAATCCTACCAGGCCCTCCTGTCCACCCAACCTCAGCCTTCCCCTCCGGCGGGCACCGTTCCACGTCTCTGGCTGCGTCAGGAATTACCTCTCCTGTGGGCCAAAGACAAAAAAGAATGCAGCCTCGTTTCCAGGATTATTAAATTACACACAGCGTATTCTTCCCCAGCGCGTCCCGTCTTAGTGGGGTTTAGAGCTGCGCTCAGGCCAGCCGGGCTCCAGTTACCTCTAATGAGGATAATGATCAGGGGGCTTAGTGATAATTCCGCATTGATTCTCAGTGCCCGCCGACCCCGTGTTGGCCAACTCGGACGACGGGGAGACCAACAGAGGCTCCCTGCACCCGCCTCACCACCAGGCACCGCGAGCTCACCTGCGTCTGCTCAGGGCCAAGGCCACCCGCCTGTCCTACCTCAGAGTGGCCGAAGGCTCTCAGGGTGGGATCAACACCAGCTCACACCCTTGTGGGGAAGAATGGAAGTTGGAGCACGAAATGAAAACCCAAACAAAACAACAAAAAAAACGCAGCTAATTCCCTCCTGTCAGCGATGGATATTAAAGACTATTCCCTGGCAAGCCCGGGACCGAGAGGCCACAATAGCAGTACTGTTGAGTTTTAATTTAATTTTCAGAAAGGTAAGTGAAGCCCCAAGAGCCGGCCGGGGAGGAAGTGCCAGAAGCTCCTCTTCCTTGCAGGCAGTCCGGAGTTTTCCTGAGGCCTGGTTGGGGGGATTCCCTGCGTCAGTGAGGGGAGATGACCTAACAACAACTAGTCAGGTTGTTGCAGTTTATTGAGCATCTACTCTGTGCCCTGTATTTTCCACAGTCTGCAAGCCTCACAACAGCTCAGGGTTCAGTACAGTTATCTCCATTTTGTGGAAGAAGAAACTGAAGCTCAGAAAGGCTGTGTGATTTTGCTGAGGGTGCCCAGAGCTGAGACTCCAGCTCAGATCTCTTCAGCTCCACTGCCTTTCCAAATAGGAGCCTGCTCTCTGCATTCTCCGTTGCTCTCCAAACACTGGGTACCTGTGGGTGGAAGTCACCTCCACGACTCTACTTCTGCAATGTCTCTCCATAGCGACTGGCATTGTTTGCAGAAGTTGGACAAAGCTGATGTCATAGCTCCTTTTGCACAACTGTCCCACCTACGGGGACCGTGGCTACATGCCCTGCCCCTCGACACTTCAGTTCTCAGCACCCATTGGGCACCTTCTCTTCCTGACACTGGGCTTGGTGTTATTCACAGGTTACCCAAGGACTAACATTCCCATTTTAGAGTGAGGAAGGCCTTGAACCCAGACCCTATGGAGTGGCCTCCCTTGTTCCAAAGTCAGGCACGTTCTGGAGGAAGCTGGCCGGAGCAGGAGGGACAGGAAAGGGGGCAAAGGAATGACCACTTGCCAAGCCACGAGTAGTTCACATCAACTTCTTAAGTTGACAAAGATCACGTGTGGCTTATGGATGGCAAACCGGTGACCTCTGAGGCCGGCTGGAAGTGTCTCCCAGCCCTGCCTTTGGGGGCAGGTCAAAGGGCAGAGGAGATGAGTGGCCAGGGGCGAATGCTCCCTAACTTGGGCACTTGAGCTCTCAGGAGGTTGGGACATCAGGGGAGGCCTGAGACAGTGCTGAGTCAGATCTGGACGCAGGTCTCAGCCAAGCAGGGACTCGGGGGGTGAAGCATGTCGTTCTTGTTCCCAGGCTCCAGATTCTTCTTTCACTACACGCGCGGGCACATGTGCACTCACACTCACTCTCCACCCCCGTGCTGGCAGTGCTGGGAGCTGTCGGTGACCTTCAGGTCTGACCCTCCTGGCCAGGACCTGGGCTTGTGAAGCATGGCTTCCCTTTGCAGCCCAGGGAGACTTTCCCACTTGCCACAGGAGAGAGTCGCCCCGCGTTTTAGATAAGGAAGCTGAGTCCTGGGGACAAGCAACTCCTGTGTCCCTCTGCCATGCTGGGCGGCATGCAGAAGCACGGACCTGACGAGGACGGGGCTCCTGTTCCCAGGACTCTGCCACGCCCTCAGGGAAAGACTGTGCACTCACGCACGAGACCCCAGGTGCGTATTATGTGTGTGTGTACGCACGTGCATATTCACGTGCATGTATGTTCACGTGTGTGTGGTTGTGCACGTGTGTTACATCTCACCCTTGTGTGTTTGTGTGTGCACCCATGCACAACTGTGGATATGTGTGCATCTCTCTGTACGTCTATGTGTGTGTGTGTGCACCGCGTGGCTACTTGGGTGTGCTGAGCATGTGTGTAAAGACTGGACCCCACTCGCAGGTCCAGCCTGATTTCTCCTCACACTCTCTCCCCTCTTGCTGGACAGCGAGGCTGGACTCCTGGTGAGCCCCTACTGACCCTGCTGTCTGCAGGCCTGACCCTGGAGCCAGGCCGCTGGAGTTCAAGTTCTGATAGCTTCTGGAGACTCTGCGCATTCGCCTGCGCAGTGGGGTTGAGGCTTGAATGCGGCGACTCCTGCACATGCCAGGCCAGGGCTGCTCGCTCCCGCTCTGCTCGCTCCCGCTGAGCGGCTGACTAGGCTTCCCTCCCAGGAAGGTCTCCCTACTCCAGGAGTGCTTGGGTTGTGCCTCTTCCACGCTTCCCAACGTGCTGGAGCAAAGCTCCCTGTTCTGGAATTGCGTACCCCCACCTGCTGCGAGATCTACTGTCTTTAAACCCCCAGCCCCAGCACGGTGGGCCCAGATGCCAGAACACTGGGGAGGCGCTCTCCTGGCCCAGCCGGGCTAAGTCCTGCATGGCTGTCCCTTTAAGGCTGCTGTGGGAGAATCTCTAATGGGCATCTCCGTGAAGCCCGTGAGCCCCTGTTCACTTCAGGCTGAACCTCTCGGATTAAATGAGTCCTCCTCAATGCAATGCTGTATTTGATTATCACTGCTAACTTTTCAGGGCCTCCATCTAAAAGCCTGGATGCTCTTACCCAACAGCTCTGCTTTGGAGGAATAAAATCTTGGGAGAAGATGCCCTAGCAGCTCACCAAGTCTGGCATCTCTATTCAAACCAGTCCTGGTGGCACCTGATGGCTCACAGCTCCAGTGGAAAGTGGCATGGGAGCAGGCCCTGCCTGCCTGGGGAAGAACATAGGAAGGAGGCACAGGGTTCAGTCCAGGAGTTGCCAAGTGGATCCTCGGCATTCAGGCTTCCCAGAGTGGCTCCAGCCTGCACAGCGCTGCCTGACAGGTGACACTGAGGGCAGGGTGTGCGGAGCTGGCTCACACTGGCCCCTCAGAACTGAATGCTGAATCTGTGGGAATGTCGTAAGCAGATAGTTAAACAGACACATCATTAAACATGAACTTACATACACTTACATTCACATAGCTTACAGGGCAACTAGGGAACAGGGAGGCTCGTCTGCATGACACCGCCATGGTGGGTACTCACCACCATCCACCTGGCAAGAGCCACCGAAGGTGACCTCAAAGAGGGAAACATCATGAAAAGCACAGACTTTGGGTGACAGTGACATGTCCAGGTAGTCATTGATTGTTAAAACTGCACCACTCTGGTGTACGGTGTCCATGGTGGGTGAGGTCGGGCGTGGACGGGGAGGTGTGAGAACCCCCTGGGCTTCCTGCCCAATTCTGTGCCAACCTAAAAGTGTTCTAAAGTTTATTGACAGAAGACAAAGGAAAGAAATACTCAAAACTCATCACTCCCTAATTATTTTACTGCTACCTAAGCTCTTGAGGTTTTTTGCACTTCTTGTATCTAGAAGGTGGAAACTATGACAGATGTGTCTCTTCCTAGCTCAGGTGGCAACACACCGCTAGAGAGCATGACATCAGCTGTGATGGCGACACTCACACCATGGAAACGGACAAGTGCTGTGAGTCAGGACTTCATTGATATGCTGTGCTGACTGTCTCACTTGGGAAGCTGAGGGGGACTAACTTGAAGAGTGCCATGTCCCCAGCTGTCACACTGCAGATGGCACTGGACTGAGACATGTTCATTTGAAAACTACTGTCTTAGTGAGCAAGGAAAGTGTTCTTCCTAGTGAACTAGTGATGCTTTCATTGTGCCCCTGAGGGGGAACTAGGGGCAGAGTGGGCCCTGCCTGGTAGGACTGTCCCACATGAGGGGTACAGATAGGTTGACCCATGGACGTCCCTGTTCAGTGCTGCTCTGCAGGAGGCTGACTTCACTTTTTTGGGCTCCCGTATTACAGCACGAGGCCTCCCTTTGGTTTTGTAGAACGAAGACAACCCCAGGTTCCCAGGGGGAGGGACGAGGAAACCGGCCCCTGTCATCTGAAAGGGAAACCAGGAAGGCAAGGGGCAGCCACACCCTTGAAGACTGGATTTCGCTCTCCTGTCTGACGGCGCTGTCCTCTGCTCCCCCTGGGGTCTCAGAAGTCTCCCTGTCACACAGGTGTCCGACGGTTCTCTGCACAACTTCTCTACCTGTATCCATCATTATAATATGTGGATAACAAAAAAGAAGGAAGAGTGAATGCCAAAACCAATGAGCACCTCAGTAAAGGCAGACCACGTGACCAGGAAGGCTTAGAAAAATGTCCCAAGGCGGGCTGAAGATACCGAGGGCTTCTATGACAACTTACATATCTACCCTATGTATCAACTCATTTAATCCCACCACGCACTGTCTGAGCACCGACGATTATGAGGATCCCCATTGAACAGATGGGTCATGCAGGCACAGGGTTTAAATGCCACGGCCAAGTCACACGGTAGAGCTAGTTGCTGCTAGACCCCTGCTTCTCAAACCTCAGTGTGGGATTTCTGAATAAGATATGCTTCCAACCCTTGTGGAGGGTTCCAGTCTGGTGTGGAGCTCTCCAGACTTCAGCAGGGATCTGATTCAGAGGGTCAGGGCTGAGGCCTGCATTTCTTCCAAGTTCCCAGCCAGAGCTGCAGATCCATGTCTTTGGCCCAGAGATGTAGATTTCTTGGAGAGCCGGACACAGGGGCCTGGATGCGGCGGGGGGGAGGGCTAGTTAGGCAAGCAGAAGGGCTGGTGCCAGCAGAGCCTTTCTAGACGCCCAGCAACCGCATCTCCTGACAGCTTGGTGTTTAATCGCCACCCACGAGTAACTTATCCTGGCCTGGCCTGGCCTCCTCTTTGCTCCTTCCTGTGTGTCCTGCAGCCCCTGAGCCTGGAGACTCTGTTCTCTGTTCGGGTCGCAGCAGCTTCCAGTCACTGTCCTCTCCTGATTCTGCGTGATTCCCTCCGTGTCAAGAGCTCACCACCCCCTGTCAGAGCCTGCACTATTCTAGCTCTTCGGGGCTGCTGTTGAATCTCAGCTCAAGGAGGTCACCAGCCCTGTCCAGCCCCTGCCCTTCCATGCCACCAAGCAGAAGCTCCGCCTCCAGGTGTGGATGTACCAGCTGAGTGGAGTCCTCCGGCCTCAGCCTCACTGCCTGCTCCTCGTGTGCCTCAGTTTCCATGTTTGTCAAGTGGGAAGTTGACCCTTCCAGCTGCAACCTCCAGCATCTGTTGACAGGGACAGGGAAGTCTCAGATTTTGGGCTCTCTCTCTCTCCCAGCAAACACTGACAAGACTCCCTGACCTTCCATGACCCAGCAGTGTCCCAGGATGTGGCAGAAGGGCCAATTCAAACCCTTGGTGTCAGATTCTTGGGACCAGTCAGGTGTCTTGCCAGGACACCCTAGGACGGGGCTGTCTCTGGTTCAGGTCAGTAAATGTGGCCTTCACACATGTCATGGGGCTGTGGCCTTGGGTACCAAAGCAGAGCAGAGAAAGTATCTGATTGACAGCTCAGTTTATGTTTATAAATTGAATGCATTAATGAATGAACTCAGGTTTGTTCAAGTTTATGAAAGTGAAATTCATGAATTCTTGCCCGAGAGAAGGGACTGGGAGGGGCTGTGTCCTCCACTATAACTCTGAAGTCTGACCCAGTAGCTAATGAATAAACATTCACTGAGTTTATGAATGAAAGGATCCGAGCAAATGGGGTGGAAGAACGGAACCAGTCGTCTCAACAACTCAAGGACAGGATGGGTTAGAAATTAGCAGTAACTTGTATACAAACAAAGGTCATCAGTGGGCTTAAAGTCATCCTGAGCAAGGTGTCTGCAAAGGGAGCTGATACCACTCAGGTTGCATTAGTAGATACAAAATATTTAAAATGAAGGCAGTGGTTTCCTGTTACTCAAGTCTGTTTTTACCTTCCTTTGAGAATCGTCCTGTTTTCTGAGTCCCCACTATTTAAGGGGAGCTTTGACAGATGGGAAAAGTTCAAAGACAGAGCCAGGGATCCGAGATGGACCCACACAAGGGCAGTTGAAGGAATATTTGGGGATGATTAGCTTTAAGAAGAGAAAATTGAGAGAACCCAAAAGTAGTATCTTGAAATAGTTAAAAAGCAAGTCATGGTTTGACTATGGGTTTTCCCTCTGAAACTCATGTCGACATTTGATTACCATTTTGGTCATGTTGGGAGATGAGGCCTTAAAGAGGTGCCCAGGTTGCTGGGTAGGGTCGCCCACCCCAGTGATCCCAGCTACTCAGGAGGCTGAGGAGGGGGATCGTGAGTTTGAGGCCAGTCTGGACAACTTCGTGAGACCCATCTCAAAAAAAAAGAGAGGGGGGCATGAACACCTTTCTTGGGTGGGTTAATTGTGGGGGAGTGAATTACTGACCTTGAGAGGGAGTTGTTGTAAGTTTCGTCTTTTCCTTGCAGATCTGCTTGCCCATCTGTGTTACCACCACACCATGACACAAGAGGCTTCACCAGAAACTCAGCAAATGCCACTGCTGCCAGGGGCACTTACCATTGAGCTATATATCCCCAGTCCTTTGTGTTTTTTATTTTGAGACTGAGTCTCACTAAGTTGCTCAGAGCCTTGTTAAGTTGCTGAGGCTGGCCTCCCACTTGTGATCCTCCTGTCTCAGCCTCCTGAGTCACTGGGATTATAGGCATGTGCCACCATTGGTAGGAAGAATTTTCTTACAGCCCAGTTATCCAAGAGTGGAAAGTGCTATTTCCTAAGATAAGGGTTCTGGGTCACAGGAGGACAAATGTCAAGTGCCCACGAAAGAAGCTGCCACAGGGGTGGTTTGGCAAAGTGGTCAAAGATCAGCTGCAGGCTGAGAAGACAGAGGACAGAAAGTTGTCTCTGCAAGGCCAGAATAAAGATGCTCACCCAGATCAGGGAAAGAGACAATAACAGAATGAAAAGATGAACGAAGTAAAAAATTCTTCATTAATAGAATTAGAAAAGAAAATGCAAATAAAAAAATATACACACAGAAATAAAGCTGAGGAAAATATCCATTCACACAGTAGAAACGGAGACATAATTAAAAGTATTCTGGAAAATGAAAAACAAATACACTTTAAAATCAAGGAAAAATGAGCAAGGTTTCTGAAGAAGGAAAAGAACAAGAATTCACTTAAAACACCATTGACCTTCAAGAGACTTAAAGAAATGGAAACAGTAGTCTGAGCCCTCTCATCATAAAAGGCCCTCGGCCCTAATGGTTTTGTGGGTGAATTCTACTGAACTTTCAAGATGCAGAAAATTCTTATCTAGTACAAATCATCCCAAAAAGAGAAAAAGACCAGGAGATCCCATTTTATCAGGCCAATGTCTTCTTAGTTTCTTACCTAGATGAGGTTAATAAAGAAAATAAAGTTACAGATTTATAGAAAAAACAACAAAGTCAAAAAATTATTGGAATGAATAAGAAAGTTCAGCAAGTTTGAACATAAAACCACCTTTAAAAAAGATCAATAAATCTCTCTACATGAACAAAAAGCAAACAGAAAATACAAATTTTAAATATATACCATGTGTTGGAACCATGGAGCCACAAAGTAGTTGGGAAGTAAACTACAAAGTTCATGACCTCCATGAAAAAATCTTAGTCTTAACAAGTTTAAAAAGATGTCAAATTAATCCAAGTTGATCTCAACATTTGACTGAGTCCCAATCTGAATTTCAGTTGGGAATTTTTTAAGAAATGGATGCATTTATTGGAGAATGTGTTTTGAGAGATAAAGATCTGCCAGCAGCACAATCAACAGAGAAAAGGAAGCCCACCATGAAGCCATCATGTCACAAGCCAGGTGGGTGCTGGCTGACCCACCAAGAAGGAGCCAAGAGACGTGTGTGCAAATGGGACTTCATTGACAACATGGAGGCCGGCTTCAGTGGAAAGGATAGTGGTCTGGCTGGTTGGTCATGCTGGGAGACCTGGTTCACTACATAGAGAAAAGGAAAATTAGATCCCTCACCAGTGGGGTAGCAACCTTGAAACATGCTTTCAAATCCTAGGTGTGAGCCAGGTCTGATGGTTTGGGAGGCTGAGGCAGGAGGATCACAAGTTCAAAGTTAGTTTCAGCAACTTAGCAAGGCCCTGAGCAAGTCAGCAAGACCTTATCTCTAAATAAAATATAAAAAGGGTGCT
The DNA here is from genome assembly GCA_020662805.1 of Glaucomys volans. Classification (NCBI taxonomy): domain Eukaryota; kingdom Metazoa; phylum Chordata; class Mammalia; order Rodentia; family Sciuridae; genus Glaucomys; species Glaucomys volans. Next base: position 1,128,818 of record JAJEJO010000231.1, read on the forward strand.
GGGGATGTGACTCAGTGGTTAAGCATCCTGGGTTCAATTCCTGGCATAAAAAAAAAAAAAAAAGAAAGAAAGAAAGAAAGAAAAAAGAGATAAGAAGCCCTGAGTGTGAAAGACAAAGCATAATAAAGGAAATCATAGAAGGTCCTTGTGACCCAGGGCAGGAACAGCTTTCTAAGTCTAGGCCGCTGTGCTTCAGACACTAGGGCACGAGAACTGACCAACTCAAGGACATCGAAATTAAGAACTTCTGCTCACTTACAGGAAATAGAAAAAGTCAATAGGTGAAGACACGAAGGGAGAAAATGCATGCGTATCTAAAATTAAAGACTATTATCCTGGAATATGAAGTGAGTCATTATAAATCGGTAAGAAACACTAGAATTCCAATAGAATTCCAATAGAAAGGTAGATAAGGAACACGAACCAGCCTTTCAGTCAGATGAGTCTCAGCCTGATGGGCCTATGGAGAGGGGCTCTTGTCAGTAACCAGGTAACTGCCCACAAAGCCACAGTGAGATGTCACTCACATCCATCAGATTAGCAGCCTCAGAAGGCAGAAGGGGCAGTGTGCTGGCGAGGGCGGGGTCGCTAAGCGTGTGGATTCTGAGCCTGAGAGTCAGCCTTCACATCTTGTCTTGGATGCTTAGTGACAAAGTGACCCCGGTGCACCATGGAACTTTGTATGCCTCGGTTTGATCAGGGGCTCATGAAGCCCCTGTGGGGGCTGTCATAAGGATTCCCTGAGCAGAACCCTGCAGCAGGCAAGGGGGCCTGGTTCCAGGACCCCTGGGGTGACCTAAATCCAAGGATGCCCAAGTCCAATATGGAAAGCGGGGTAGTATTCACACAGCCAGGAACTCTCCCACCCACTGAAAACCACCTCTAGATGATGTGTAACACCTAAGGCGATGCACGCGCTGAGTGAATCGCTGCTATACTGTAGATGAGAACGACGTCTGTCCATGTTCAGTGCTGATGTGACTTTTTTTCTGAATAGTTTTGAGTTGGTCAATCCCAGGATGCAGCAGCGGTGGCACCCAGTGTACAAGCCAGTGCTTGGAGCAGGTCCAGACGCCACCGATGTCCTCAGCAGGTGGTTGCTTTTGTTTGTCTTGTTATTCAACCTGTATTGCAAAGTAAGACTGAGCCCTCCTGGAGCTGCTTCCAAAGTCGGACTCTTGACTGTCACGAGCCGGTGAAGGCCTGTAAGGCGCTGGGCAGTTGGCAGCCTCAGCAGAGGGTGGATCACTAGGTGGAGTCGTTATCTCTCCTCTGCTGGCCAGAAACCGTGAGATGGGCAGTGCTTCAGGAGAGGCCTCAGTCGCGGCAAGACTGGGTAAGGGTGGGCGCCTCCCTGACATGGGCAGGTGGGCACACCTGACACCACCCCCCCCCCCCAACTGACCCCTTCTGCTGATGGGACCTGGCCTGCAGGGTCCCCATGCATGTCCCGGGAAGGCCTGTGCCCTTGCCAGGGGCACGCAGTCTCATGGTCATATGGGAATGATTTGGGCCCTGGGCTGCGGGGTTCTTGGGCAGAAGCAGGCTAAGATTTCCATAAACACAAGCACTGAGCCATTTATGGGTTTTACTAGAAGTTTTATTGGCGTTTGGTGGCGTTGGCATGGTGTGTGCCTTCACATGTAAATTAGATTATGGCGCTAGATTCAATTTAGGGTGAAACGTCAGGGAGCGGCCTGGGCTGCGCAAGAGACAATGCAGAGCCTGTTCTCGGGTCGACAGAGGGTGAAATCGCCGCCGTGGGCCGGGCCAGGGAGCAGCGTGGAGGGCGGGGCTGCAGGGACAGGGATCCGCCAGCGCGAAAGTCAGCGAGCTCGGGCTCCAGCCACCTGAGCCTCCTGCCCCTCGGGAAGGTAGAGGCGCCAGGCAGGTGCCATCTCTGTCCCCGGTCCGACCCAGAGCACACAGATGCTTGAGGACTGTGAATTTGAAAAGAAAGCCCACACATCCAGGGGCTGAGAAGGCTTAGCTGACCAACGCCACCACTGATCGCTGACATTTATTGAGCACTTACTGGGTACCTTGCACCATACCAAGTGCTCCCCACACTGATTTTTGAGGTAGGTGCCACTACAGCTTCATTTCACAGATGAGGAGACTGAGGCAGAAAGAGTTGAAGTGACCTGCCCAGGACAACCTAGCTAGTAGGGGACAGAGGGGACCCAAACCCAGAGTGGGAGCATCTAAATATATATATGTGTGTGTGTATGTGTGTGTGTGTGTGTGTGTGTGTG
>JAJEJO010000231.1:1139608-1186994 GCA_020662805.1 Glaucomys volans
AAATACAACAATCGGGCTGGGGAGTGGGCCCGTTCTGGGGTGCCCCCTGTCTCACCCCCCACCCCCAAAAAAAAAAAAAAAAAAAAAAAAAAAACCAGAAAATCAAAAAAAAAAGGAAATACCCACCGTGGTCTTACCTGTAACAGAGGAACCAGATTGGAGAGCAACTCTAACAACCTGTGGAGCATCCACAGATGGCCAAGGAACTCTGAAGACCATCAGGAACGGGAGGGACTTGGTCCAGCACAGTGATGTCCCCATCTTACCAAGTGGAGGGTGACGCAGGCTCAGTTCCTTCAGTCACAGCCAAGAGCAGCCGAGGAGGTAGTTCTGCTCTGACCAGCCTGCTGCCCTGAGTGAGCTGTCACATGGCCGCTGCTCAGCCCCGGGGTAGGAAGCAGGCCAACGGGGCTATGTCGGAGGCTCCCCAGAGGAACCATGTCCAGGGTGAGCGGTGAGTCATTTGAGGCACTCCCAGGCCTGGCAGGCGCCTTGCTGGGCTCTGTGAAGGACTCTAGCACACTGTCCAGCCTGTGGTCAGCAGCCCCCTCCTGCCCCGCTGTTCCAGCGGGAGAGGGATGGAATTCTCAGGGCTGTGCACATGAGCTGATCCTTCCTCTCCAGTTTGGGGCACACTGTGCTGTGTCCCCGCCCACTGCACCCCAGCACCTGGCCAGGTAGGAGTGTCATGCTGTTTTGAGGTGAGAGCACTCAGGGATGAAGTGGCTTCTCCAGCGTCCTGACATCTAAGATGGACCAGACATTAGCAGGAACCTGGCATCTGATCCTGGAGCCCACACTCCTTCCAGACTCTGTTAGACATCAGAAGAGAAAAAGTCAAAATGAGTGGAACAAAATCCTTGAAAATCAAGAAGAAAACAAAACCAATGAGCCGGACGCTGTGATGCACGCCTGTAATCCCAGCTCCTCGGGAGGCGGGAGCAGGAGGATGGCAAGCTCGAGGCCAGCCTCAGCAACTTAGTGAGAGCCTGTCTCAAAGTAAAAATCAAAGGGCTGAGGATGTGGCTCAGTGGCACAGGGCCTGACTGTCCTGCCAGGGCCCTGAGTTTAATTCCTGGCCCCTCTAGAGAAACAAAAATCTAAGCGTGCGTCCAGTTGGTGGTATAGCTACACCGAGCAGAGCCAGCTGGAGGGAAGACACACACACTGGACCAGGTATTTCCAGGGGAGCCTTCCCTAAGGATAAGAATTTTTAAAAAAGACTTTCAGTAGCCATATGCTTAAGTAACAATTTCAGTCTTGTTATTCTGAATATCACGCACACGTATTTGGTGAGATGGCAAATGGGTACTTTGCTCTCTGTAAGTGACTGTTGGTCCTCGGGAAATGCTGAGGCCTGTGTCCTCTTCAAGGCCTGGGGTGACAATAAGGGCCACACCTCAGCTGATTGAGCTGGCTGCACCATCTGCAGGGGCAGGGGGTTGACCTAAGGTGCCCTGTGCCCTCCCCTCCTGCCCTGAGGCCTCATGGGAGGAAGCATGCCCTGCAGAGCGAAGGGCAGGAGCCCGGGAGGGGGTGTGAAAGCCCCCAGGGGTGCCTTACGGTAGTGCTGGAGTGGACACCAGGGACAGGCCCCAGTCCAGAGCAGCCACATGTCTAGGGTCCAGCTTAGCACTGATGGCTGGCCGCAACTCTGGGCAGCATGGGGCTTCCTGACTGCCCTCCAGCATCTCCGGGCTCCTGTTCCAGCCTTTCAGGTAACGTTCCCTTGTTAACAGGATCATGCTGCTGGGACTCGGGGTGGGGGGACAAAGGTTACTCTGTGCCCCTGCCAACTGAGTCTGCATCAGGCTGGACTTCACTGAAGGAGCTGCGCAGGCAGCTGACTCTTCTGTCCCAGCTGCCACACGTCCTTGTCAACTCCCTGATCAACAAGATCCGTGTGCCTCATGCCTGCCTCCAGTCACCCTGGGCCCCACAAAGGACACTAGAGGTCCTCCTGTGGTGGTGCACTCCACAGAACTCCCTCCTGGCTCCTTGACTGGGAACTGGCAGGAGGCCGCATGGGATGCTGGTCACCCTGGAGGTTTGGGGCCCCTTGGGTTCGAAGCTCAGCTCTTCTTCTCACAAACTGTGGGCCTTGGGTTTAATCTTTCTGCGTGTTATTCCCTCATCTGCAAGGTGGTAACAATGAGGAGGATGATCACAATGACAATGACGATGAGGCCAGGTGCAGTAGCACGTGCCCAGAATCCCAGTGACTCAGGCTGAGGCAGGAGGATTGAAAATTGGAGGCCGGCCTCAGCAACTTAGTGAGGCCCTAAGCAATTTAGTGAAACCCTATCTCAAAATAAAACCACAAAGGCCTGGGGATGGAGCTGAGCAGGAAAGCAGCCCTGAGTTCCATCCCCAGTACCAAAAATTACAGTAATAACAATGACAAAGGCGGCCACTGCCTCAGGCCGCTGAGATGAGAGGCTGCTGTCCGCAAGCTGCTCAGTGAGCTGGTTCTTGGTGTGGAGGACACACTCCATGCTTACCCACGGGGATCTTCATTATTTTGTAGGTCCAGGGAAGTGAGGAGGAAACACGTGAGAGACACGTGAGAGACACACACGTGAGAGACAAACAAGTGAGAGACACGTCTAAGAAAGTATTTGCGGGAGTCCAGGGTTCCACCTGTGAGGGGAGTAAGGGGCACTGAGAGGGTGAGACCCTGGAGGAGAGGCATCTTTGGAGACGTTTTGCACATGCTGGGTGGACAGGCCCCCCGGGGCGGTGGGAATGCAAACAAGGGGCGCAGGTGAGACGGTGCGTGGGGCCCAGAGCTGAAGACTCATCCCGCCAGCATCGCAGGGACCCCAGGCACACGAGCGGCCTCTCACGTTCATGCTGATCTAGCTCGAGACCTCTGCATGGCTGTTCTGTTCCTCCCGCCAGCAGGGCTGGTTTGCTTTGATACAACCCCCCCCCCCCCCGCCATGCACGCCCCACAGCGGAGTCAAGCAGGGGTCCCGGCAGCGCCCGCCCAGCTCCCAGGCAGTGTGCCTCCCAGACCAGGGCAGGAAGTAACTCTGAAAGTCACACACCCTTGAGAGGGTCCCTGTGTAGAGATGAGGGCTGACCCTGAGGTGACGAGGCTCCCTGAGCGTCACAGCAGGGACAGGGGTGAATGAACTCCCCCTGCCACCGAGCCTCACTGTAGGCCCCCAGCCACCTAGAAAGGAAAGGACCCCTGCCAGGAGGTCTGTGGCCTTTCAGAGCTGCGACGTGCGGAGTGCACACCTCTGACAGCAGAGCTCAGGTGGAGCCACCGCAGAAGGAGGCCCTGGCATCCCATGTGGCCTGGCGAAAAGGCAGGAGCGTGGAGGGGCTTACGACAGAAGGCCCCGCGATCCTAAGTCAAAGAAGTGCAGCCCCAAAGCCGGCCAGCAGGGCGGTACCCCGTGAAGCTGTCTAGGGGTGGATTAGATCAACATGGTTTTGGGGGATCCCTCCAGAGACAACAGAACCACAGGAAGGGAAGGAGGGCGGGACGAACCCAGGGCGGGACGAACGCAGGGCGGGTGGGGTGGGAGGAAGGCCATCCTGGCTCAGCTGCGGTCATTGCTAAGGCCTTGGCTGTGTGTGGGTGGTGATTGGCAGGTGCTTGTCATGCTGTCACATAGAGTCGATTGAATAATCAAACAGCGAAGTTAACCAAATGCACAGAGCGGGGAAACCGGGGAGGGGAGCTTGCGCCTGACCCTGGGCTCTGTAGGCACACAGGGACACGGTGGCTCTAAGAAGGCCAGAGTTGTGAGCCCTGGAGGGAGTTGCCCTGAGGTTGTGGAAAGAGACAGGGGGGCATGGGGGGGTCCCACAGGAGGCGCAGTGGCTCTGGCATGTAAGGCCGCCCGCCCCTCCCCAAGGTCCTGATGGCAGGTGAGGCGCGTGTCCTGCCTCTCTGGCCACACAGAACGTGGCGGAGCCTGCCAGGCTCTGGGAACCCCCAGTGTGGTGACCCCTCTGGGTGAACTCAGCCTGTGCCATCTCTTTGCTCTGCCAGGATGACCACTGTGGGGAGGTGGCAGTCATTTCATCAGGTCGCTGGCTTTGGGGACAGCACCGTGATGTGTCCTCCACTCATCTGATTCGGTGTCCCACCTTCCCTTATTATTCTGTAGTATTTGGTGGTTGCCTCTGAATCTTGAAATGAAAATTTCTAGTCCACTGAATTGGATGGCACGCGTAATTTTAAAAATCTACATGAGAAGGAATACAGAAGAAGAAATATCAAACAAATTGCATGCGTTCTGGTGAACTCAGCCATGGCCTTGGCCCAAAGTAGCAGAGAACCCGCGTCTGCCGGCGCAAGGCTGTTCCCGCGAGCAGAGCCTCAGGGGACAGACGAGAGCCCTGAGCTGTCCACTCACAGCAGAAGCCATGGTGCCCAGGGCAGGGACGTTCTGAAAGGTGGACAATTTTTAATAAACTCCCACTGATGGGTGTGGGAGTTTCACCCAGGAAAATCTGGCAGAAAAGACAGAGTTTAAACATAACCTAGAGGAGGACCAGGATTTCCAGGCTCCTGACACCAGGGGCTGGGTCACGCTGTGTGTGTGTGGCGGGGTGGGGTGGCCGGGTCCTGTCCTGCCCTGTGCTTTGTAGGGTGTCCAGCAGCATCCTGGCCTCTTCCCACCTGATGCCAGTAGTGCCCCCTCCTGCAGTGTGACAACCAAAACTATTTTCCAGTGACATGCCAATCACCCTCTAGGGGAAAACCACCCTCAACTGAGCACAGAGCTGGGCTCGATAATTGCACAAAGGTTTTTACTAACATGAATGGCAGACGAGATGCAGCCGTGGCCAGCACCAAAAGTACTGCCCTGGGGGGCCTTTAGCAGGGAGCCCGGCTGACCTGTGGCCAGACTCCTGACCCGCAGAAGCTGCAGGATAATGATCTTGTGTTATTTTAAGTTACCCGATTTGCGGTGACAGAAAACTAGTGTGCTTCCCCTGTCCCTCCTTTCCTCTGCACCTTCCTTTTGTGAAACCCACCTTGGTAACTCCCCTGTTGTCCCCAGATCTGCAGAGACACACCTCAGCGGGGGTTTCCTCTGTGTTCTCTGTCAGTCTGGCATTGAAGCCCAGCCAACCCACAAGGTCCATACTCAGCCCTGGACTTGGTTCTTCAGAAAGATGTAAGATGCATCGTTCCCACAAGGGCAACTTGGCTGCACTCACATCCTCTGAGGGTGGACCTCGTTCATGTACAAGTCAAGGGGAACAACTCCCAAGCTAGGTGTGTTGGCACACACCTGTAATCCCAGCTGCTTGGGAGGCTGAGGCAGGAGGATCACAAGTTCAAGGACAGTCTCATCAATTTAGAGAGACCCTGTCTCAAAATAAAAACATGAAAGGTCTGGGGACATCGCTCAGCAGTAGATGCCATGGGGTTCCATCCCCAGGACAGAAATTCTCAGAGTTGCAAGGAACCCAGAGGAGGTCTTCCTTGTTCCCGGGGGCTCCATCCTTTCACTGTGACGTCAGCATCATTTTCTGTTCCTGCTGTTGTGTGTGTGTGTGTGTGTGTGTGTGTGTGTGTGTGTGTCTTATTCTGCTAGTTCTAAGCTCTGTGAGGACAGGGGACATGCCTTAGGAATCTTTCTGCCCTCCGGCACCAGCCGGCCAGTGAGCTCACATATGTTGGCTGGAGGGAGAGGCCACCACCAAGGGATACAGAAGCCACGTCCAAAATTCCACTGGGCTCTATTCTAGACTTCTTTTCATCTGAGTGCCAGGTAGTGAAGAGGAAAAATGTTGGACGCACACACGCTTGATTTGATTCCCAGCCCTGAAGCTCACTGGCTGAACATTCCTGGGCAAATATTCCCCCTCTGGCTTGAACAGCCCATCTGTAAAATGGGCTCCCACCAAGTCGACGTATATGACAGATCTAGCACACAGCAGGCCTTCAGGGTCTGTTTAAGACAGTTTTCCATTCTTTCTGTTCTTTGAGCTTGTTTTAATTCTTCCCCCTCTTGAAAAAAGCAAGCAGTTTTTTGGCCTGCGGAGTAAGACCTTCTAGAAAGAATCCATGTTAGAACCACAATAATAAGGCTTGGCATTGGCCTTGGCCGCTGTGTGTGGGTGTTTTCAGGCTGTGGAAATTCACTCTGACAATCACTTACGACCCGTCCCTGGCCTGCACGGAGACCAGGGTGTGACAGTCCAGGGGGGTTTTGATGAGGGTTGGGAGCTGGGTGGGAAAGGCTTGAGACTGTCCCAGGAGCGGGAATGTCACGCCACTCTGCAACATCGAGGACGCCAGGAGTCTGCTGAGCCAATGGCCTTTGCTTCTGAGGCTCAGTAGCAGGCTGAGCCTCTAACCTCCCCCACTCCCAGAGGAGCCTACCAAGGGCTGTCAGATGAGGTTTCAGAGTTAGGGTGACAGCGTCCTGGGCTGGAGAGTCAGGAGAGATGCAGGGAGGTCCTTGCAAAGTGGCATCTGTGAAGTTTATTCTTACAGACCAACAGGAGTTCAAGAAACTGGCTGGATGTCACGTTTCTTGGAGGCAGAAACCCTCACCATCCGCTCCCTAGCACCTGGGCGCTCACCCGCAGGGAGCTGGGTGAGTGAGTGGATGGAGGAGCAGGGAGGCCAAGCTGTCAGTCACAGGAGATGAGCCAGCAGTGTGGAGGAGGACACTGCCCCAGGGTCCCGTCTCAGACTCTCCCACGCAGGTGTCCATAACCAGGGAGAGGTTGAGAGGTTGGCAGGGGGCTGGGTCTCTCCCTCTAGATGGTCCATGCACCTTTAGAGAGGGCATGCCGTGTAACAAGTGGATTTCCAGGCCTTCCGAGGTGACACAGGTCTCAGGAGGGCCTGGTGCTCACAGGTGGCTGTGACGAGGTCTGTGCGCAAATCTGACCCACGGCCAGACCTGGCGCCAGGCTGACCTGACTCCTGATAGGGTGACTTGGACACGAGGCCATGAGAGTTCCTCCTGCTTCAGGCATGGCCACCGTGACGGCCCACTCTACGGCTCCGTGTCCTCCCTTCCAGGCGAGGATGGCTGGCTCTGGGCTCTTCCCTCACTGGCCTCTGCTTCCCACCCCGTGCCTGGTGCCTCCTGCTCCCAGCCTACCTCCTGCCACCGTGGCCCTGAAAGCCTGCCCATGCTGTCTTCCAGCCCCTGGCAAACCCCAGCCCTCGTCTGCCTTAGGGACAGGCTTTTCCCTTTCCCTCCACCACCCGTTCCCACTTGCCCTTCAAGACTCAAGTTCAATGTCACCTCAGTCTCCTCGAATTCCGTCTGCATCCTTCATGGTGCGTGTGCAGTTGGTAATCACACACAAGTCTGTCTGTCTCTAGCCCGGGCTGAGGCTCTGGCACCTGCTGACAGGCCCCAGGAGGAGAGGACCACTGGTCCTTGTCACCATGGTGCATCCCACATGCCTGGTGCCTGGTGGGCGGTCATCAAATACGTGTTGACTGAAAACCAGATGGACAAAGGAACGACCCAATGCCTTGGGTCTCTAGTGCAGAGGTTGCTCACGGAGAGACTGCATTGGTGATACACCTGGGAAGGATCAGGTTTAAGGTGGCCTTAGGCAGAAACTATGAGCAAATATGCTAATAAAGGGAAGTGACCACACCAGTGCGGGACGTGGACTTCGAGAGATGAAACACCCAGATGGGGCCAGACCTGCCACCAGCTCGTCCACCACTTCTGGCTAAGAACCATCTCTGGTCCCTTGGAGAAAAGGGAACTGGACATCAACGGAGCGGCCCCCGGGGTCCCTGCGCGGTATGGAGTCGGGCTCATGGTCCCCAGCAGCGTGCAGTCCCCCTCCAGCGCCTGGGCGTCCCGGGGAATCCTGGTCTCCTTGCCAGAAGAGGATTTTAAAGCTGGTATGGGAGCAAGGCGGGGACCGGCGTGGTGACCCCGTGGCTGGTGGAACATGCCCTGCTGCGACTTTCGTGGAAGGAAACTTGCCAAGGAAACTTGGCAAGATGGGTTAGGAACCTTCCGTATCGTCAGGCCCTGACTCCACCGTGCCTCCTGGAAGCTACCCAAAGGCTGTGGTCAGAAATGCACGTGGCACGTCCCCAAGAGGCCTGTGCTCAGCAGCACAGCGGTGGCAAGGCAGCCATCAGGTGTCTAAGCGCAGCCTGGGCCGCGGGTGGAGCTTCCCACTGACCAAAGTCTTAGTTCCCAGGGGCGGGGAAGAGCCCTGGGGGCACTCTAGGGAACCAGATGTGACTTCCGGGTTTTCGTTTTGGGTGCATTTTTAACAAAATGGAAATGTTTCAGTACTGGCGATTCGTGATGCCAGAAGCTCTCCGTTGGAGCAGCGGAGCAGCCCACACGTTGCCATCCGCGCATCCTGGACATTCGTTTGTACCGTCTTGAAATTTCTCAGGAAAGATCCCGCTGCCAGAGGTGTATGGATTTGCTTTTATAATCTCATTCACACTTCCCAGCTGTTGCATGGATTTTTAAAATCCATATGCATCTGCTAACGGTAACATTGAATTCAGAGATGCCAATCAACACCTGCACTTCCTTTGTTCAGAAGATACAAAGATTTTGCAATGTGATTTTAAATGAAAAAAAAAAAAAAAACCCCACACAGAATACAAAGTATGAATCTTTTGTTTCCACGAGTGAGATACACTTAATGCAGTGCTCCTCCTCTATTTTTCCTCTCCTCCTCCTTCTGTTTTTTTTTTTAATCTTTTTTTTTTTTTTTTCAGAGCTGGCGATAGAACCCAGAGCCTAGCTGAGCTGCATCCCAGCCCTGTAATCCTCTTTTGTAAAAGAAACATTCAGACCCAGTTACAGGAAGGACCTATCATCGAGTGACTGATTAAAATCACCTATATCTGACAGAATTACAAACTTTTTATTTTCATCATTATCTTCCAATTCTACTAGATGTGTGCACTGCATTTATAATTAGAATAAAGCAATAAATATTTTTGAGTCCCAAGAGAAAAAAAATTCTGTTATTATAGAAGACACCTGAAGAAGTCAAGTCCTCCATTACAGAATTAGTCTTACCAAAATGTCCCCGTTTTCCCTGTGCACAGTTTAGGTAGGCACCCAGCTTCTCTAAGAAAGAGTCTCTAAATTAACATAGTGACTTAAATATTAGAGAATCTCTATTTTTATTTATTTATTTATTTAGGTACTGGGTCACCTAAATAATACTGGGGATTGAACCCAGGGGCACTCCACCACTGAGCCACATCCCCAGCCCTATTTTGTATTTTATTTAGAGACAGGGTCTCACTGAGTTGCTTAGGGCCTCATGAAGTTGCTGAGGCTGGCTTTGAACTTGTGATCCTCCTGCCTCAACCTCCCAAGTGCTGGGATTACAGGGATGCGCCACCGCACCAGGCTGATCATTTCTCTTTCTTGCATTAGTGCAGAGGTAGATGGGTGGTCCCAGAGCTGGGAATTGCTTTCGTTCTATCAGGAACCCAGAGCTGGTGGGATAGCTCTACCATCCCTGACACATGATTCCCAGCTCCATCCATGGTTGTTGCTCCAGTTGTTGCCCAAGGGAAGGAGGAAAAGAGGCAGTGGAGTATAAGCAACTTCCTTTTTAAGGATGTGCTTGTAAATTGCTCATATTTCATTGGACAGAAATTAATTCCAATGTCACATTTAGCTGCAAAGAAGCCAAGATATATAGAGTGGCATCAGTCCATTTTCGATTGCTATAACAAAATACCTGAGGCTGGATGGTGTACAAAGAAAAAAGGTTTATTTAGCTCACAGTCAGCCTTGAGCAGAGGGCTGTCTCTTCTTTCTTCATGATCACTGAAAGACTCACCATAGACAGCCAGCAGGAAGCCCTCCTAGCAGCCAAGTCTGGCATTTTGAATTTAGAGATTTTCTATATTTTTCTCATAGCCTCGGAGCTTAAAAAATTCCTCCCACTGACTATGTGCACTTGTCTAAAGGTTTTCAATTCAACAACCGTTTTCAAAGCACGGACTCCATCTTGCAGACCTGCTGTTCCCACATCCTCACAGTAACCTGGGAACGATGCATCATTCTCCCAGTTTTACCCAGGAGGAGAAGGCCAGGTAGCAGAAGGTGGAGCTGGGACCCTGACAGACTTTCCACCACAACACAGCTGCCTTTTTCTTCAGAGCCTGGAAAAGTAGACAAGTCCAGAACGTTCCAGGGAGCTCTGCAGAGACGACCTTCCAAGCTGACTGGTCTGAAATACGTGGTCCTCAGCTCCCTGGAACAAACGCTCTCTGCCTCTCCAGCAGGGACCAGAGCATCAACCCATCCTTGACTTCATGCGAGGCACGCCCGGGACCCGGGAAGCGTTTTCCAGCCCCCGCTTCAGAGATGCATTGCCCCACACAGGGTGACTGCTTAGCCGTCCAGATGCCATCATCCTGGCAAAGCAAAACCAGAAATGTCATGTCAAACTGAAAGCCTGAAACAGATTAGCACCAAGGCCCGAGCACAGGTCCTGGCGGGGTGGGGAGCGGGGTGGGGAGCAGCCCTGCAGGGCTACTTCCAAGCTCCCAGACATTGCCCCAACCATCCCTGAGTCCCCTGCCGTGGGGGCGGGCTTGCAGCAATCATTCTGTATTTAAACTTTCGGTTGGATTCTGGATGGGGCATAAGAAAGGCCTCTGTAAGATCCAGGCTGGAAACGCAGCCCGGTGCATTACTGCGCGAATGCCTGACCTCCGCCCGAGGACTCTGCGACACCAAGCAGTGGGGAAAGGACACTTAATTGCCGAAACATGGTTCCTCTTGGTCCTTGGAACAGACATTAGAATACAGAGGTGGAGGATGACTAAGTGCTTTGAGTGCATTGTCCTATTCATTCACCGACAACGAAGCTTGTTTTACAGAAAAGGAAACTAGAGGGTCAGCTGAGTAAGACCCAGCTTAGCCCATGGAGATGGGGCTGAGTGTGAAGTTTAACCCTACTTTGTAATAAAAATAATCATTCCTATTAACTGAGAGCTGCTGTGTGCTGGGTCACGGTCATGGTCATGGTCTAAGCCTCTCTAAGTACTGACCTGCTCTTCCCTCTCAGGGATGTTGGGAGATGTGCACTATCTCTCCGCCTGTTTTATAGAAGGGAGAACCAAGGACCAGCAGAGAGAGGGGTGGACCTTGCCCAGGTCAACAGGCAGTGACTTGCAAGGCTGAGTGTGAACACAGGCATCGGCCGCAGACCACAGGACCTTGACCTGGGCCTCTGGAGAACTGTGCTATACTGAGGAGGTGAGGTCCAGACAGGACCACGTGGCCTTCCAGACAGGCCGACTGGCGTGATGAGGGAAGGGCTGTTCAGTCTCCAGGCTGCTCCGCTGCACCACGGAGACTTGCCCCAGGACCAAATTCCAGGGCTCCTTCTCCTGCCCCACAGCGTCTCTTCATTCCAGAATCTGCTGCTGTTTAACCACCAGCAGTTGACAGAAGCACGAAGTGACCACAGGTGCAGGCCACATATGTAGCTTACTCTTTTTTACTGGCCCCTCTTAGAAAAAATAAGATAAAAAGAAAACTGACACTGTGGTGCTTTGCTGTAATTCCAGTGACTTGGGAGGCTGAGGCAGGAGGATCGCAAGTTTGAGGTCAGCCTCAACAACTTAGTGAGAACCTGTCTCAATAAAATATAAAAAGGGCTGGGGATGCAGCTCAGTGGTAGAGTGCTGGCTAAACCTGTGTAAGGGCCTGGATTCAATCCCAAATGTGGCAGATAATAATAATAATAATAATAATAATAATAATAATAATAATAACAACAACCGAATAGTGAAATGAATTCAAATAACATATTTTGTTTAATATAATACACCCAAAATATTGTCACTGCAACATGTCATCAACCTAACAATTACTAGGAAGCTTCTCCACATTTTCCCTGGTCACAAGCCTTGGAAACCTGGTGAGTGGTTCACACTTCCTGCACATCTCAATTTGGATGAGCCACATTCCAGAGCTCAGTGGCCACCCGTGGTCAGTGTCCATCTCACTGGCTCTGGAGCCTGGCCATTCAGAGGGCCAGCACAGCAGCAGCCGCCCCTGGGAGTGACCAGCTGTGCCGAGTCTCAGGCCACACCAAGGCTTCCTGAGTCAGCTTCCTTGACACCACGTGCCTGTCAGTCTGAGCAGTGCTGCCCTGTCCCAAGGAGCCCCCGGAATCCTCTGGAACACTTGGAGGCTACAGGGTCTTATTTCCAGAACAATACCAACATGCAAATGCACAGACTTCTGCTTACAGTTTCAGAAATTCCCCCAGTTCTTAGAAGCCCAGCTGAAGATCTCCAGTTCTGCAGATTCTACCCAAAGAGCCCTGCTCTGCTGCCATTGTTTAAAAATAAATAAATAAAAGCGTAGATCCAGCAAATGCTCCGGCCATTTACAAATGAAACCGGATTCAGAAGCTCCATGCATTCAGTGGGCTTGGAATGAGCCACTGGCACTGGTCAGGGAGGCAGCCCGTGTGTTCCCTCCCTCCATCCAACCCCCTGTGGACCTGGAGGACACACACACACACACACACACACACACACACACACACACACAGATTCATTAGGAGGAATTGGCTCATGTGGTCGTGAGGCTGAGAAGACTCACCCTCTGCAAGTGGGGACCCAGAGAAGCTAGTGGTAGAGTTCAGTTAGGGTCTGAAAACTTGAGAACTAGGGGAGCCAAAGGTGTAGGTCCCAGTCCAAGGGCGGGACCGAAGGATATAAAATGTCCCAGCTCAGCCGGGCACAGTGGCACACACCTGCAATCCCAGCTACTCAGGAGGATCACAAGTTTAAGGCCGGCCTGGGCAGCTCAGTGCGACCCTGAGTGGGATGGCCTCAGGGTTAGAGCACTTGCCTAGCATGTGCGAGGCCCGGGTTCCACCCCAAGTACCGCAAAAGAAAAAGAGGGGAACAAAGAAGGTGTTCCAGCTCAAAGGGCGGGGCAGGCTCTTCTTTCTGCTCAGATCCCCTTTTTCTGCTCAGACCCTCAGTGGGTTGGAGGACGCCTGGTCAACTGGAGAGAGCCACCCACTGTAGAGTCCATCCAGAACACCCTCACAGACACCCCCAGAGACAAAGTTAAGCTGGGCATCCTGCGGCCACTCGAGTTGATACAACAAATTAACCTTCACAGCTAGGCACAGCACGTACACCTGTGAGCCAGCGGCTGCAGAAGCTGAGGCAGGAGGATTGCAGGTTCAAGATGAGCCTCAGCAACTTAGCAAGGCCCTAAGCAACTCAGGGAGACTCTGCTTCTAAATAAAATATTAAAAAGGGCAGGGGATGTAGCTCAGTGGTTGAGCGCCCCTGGGTTCAATCACAGGCACCTAAATAAATAAATAAATAAATAATAGTTTTTTTTTTTTTTTAAATCAAGTTAATCATCATAAGGCCCCCGTAAGTCTCTAAAGCCCCCCTGAGATGATCTCATCTCTGCCTTGGAGACAATGGGCTGCAAGGCAAGTGAGGCCTAAGTTCAAGCCTCTCACTCAAATGGACCTTGGTGTCACTGTAATCCCCCCTCCCTCCCCCTCTCCCTTTCATCAGTCCTGGGAATTAAACCCAGGGGGGTTCAACCACTGAGCTACATCCCCAGCCCTTTTAATTTTTGTTTGAGATGGAGTTGTGGAAGTGAGCCTCAAAACTTGTGATCCTCATGTCTCAGCCTCTTGAGTAGATCATATTCTTTTGTCTTAAAAAGAGTCTCCTAAAGCCAGGCATGGTGGTACACGCTTGTAATTCCAGTGATTCAGGAGGCTGAGGCAGAAGGATCAAAAATTTGAGGCCAGCCTCGGCAATGTAGAAAGACCTTGCCACAAAATTTAAAAATTAAAATAAAAAGGACGAGGTATGCAGCTCCAGGGTGAAGTGCTCCTGAATTCAATCCCCAGTACAGAGAAAGAAGAAAAAAATGAAGAGGGTCTCCTTTCTGGATCCTACAGACCCTGTGTCGGCAACTGCTGCTCACACCCTTGGAGAGGGAGTTCAGGCATAACCCTGGCCTCCACACTCAAGGTGCTCTACCCCGATGGCATCTGTGGCCAGTCCCTGGGCGAGCTCTGTTCCTCCTTCTCTTCCTCAGGCCATGTCCCCACCTGCCATGCCTTCCCACCTCCAGTCCTATGACATCCCTCCACCTCAATGGAGTCCCAAGGTCTCAGGTACCAGCCCGGCGTCCTGCTCTCCTGCCTCCTGGCTGCTCTTTCATGGCCACCTTCTAGCACTGTCTGACCCAGAGCGAGTATGCTGGGTTTGTTAAGTAAAATTCAGTTAAAATAAAACACAGGCAAATAAGACATGGTCCAGAGGCAGGGTGCTCACCTGTAATCCCAGCAACTCAGGAGGCTGAGGCAGGAGGATCACAAATTTGAGGCCAGCCTCAGGAACTTAGCAAGAACCTGTATCTTGATTTTTTAAAAAAGCCTGGGGATGTAGCTGGGGAGAGCACCCTGGATTCAACCCCCAGTGCCAAGAGTACATAAGTAAATAAATAAAAAGACACAGAAGCAGCTTCATATCTCAGCTTACCTGAGCTCTTGCTATGCAAAGGTCTGTCCATGTCCCATTTTGCCAGGGGCAGGGCGGGTTTGGGTCCCTTGTCATAGTGTTACCATGTCCTCTTTCACCCTTCCTAGTGCCCTGGTTCTGATTCACAATTACTTTCCCCCTCTCTTCCTGGCTGACCCTTGAGCCTCCTCGAAGGCTGGGCTCAGACAGGCATCCTTCAAGAAGGCTTCTCAGGTGCCTGGAATGTTTTCACCGAGTTAATGGAAGGCCCAGGAAGGCCGCATGACCACAAGGGAGGCTTTCTAATCAGAGAGCCGGAGTCCTGTGTGAAGCAATTCCAGACTAATTCTGCCAGCAGTTCAGTGAGCTCTGAGGCCTGGTCAGCTAGGACAATGAGGACCAGAGGCAGAAAACAGGATGGCTCCTCCCCAAAAAGGGTTTTGTTTTTAAATCAGTGAGGAAAAAAGTTCCCCAGAAACTCCACTCCCACCCACTCCATAGGACTTTCCTTGCTTCTCATTGACCAGAGTTGTGTCACACGCTCTGGCTTAACCAATGGCTGGGTAGGGGAGTGGGTACCTTTGGATTGGCTTGACCAATCAGGATTCATCCTCAGGAGCTGGGATAAGGCTCAACCTTCCGGGAATGCATGGCCACCATTTTGAAAGACTATGGTTGCAGGAAGGCCCACTGGCCAGGCTTACTCACCTTCCCTGCCCTCCTAGGCTGGGAGGAGCCCTCCTCCTCCAGATTCCCACGGCCTATTTCTCTCCCACATTATGGGACACCTCACTTTTCACCTGCCTCCTGCCCGCAGGCCATAAGCTCCACAGGAGCAGGAAGCATGTCTTACCCACCCTGCTCTCCTTGGTCAGAGTCCGGCACCTCGCAGAAGCCTGAAGGCTATTTAAATGAATGAATACATTTCCTTCCTGGTGGTTCTTCCATAAAGTATAATTTACTTCTTGTTTATATGCGATGAGATACTTTACTGCTGAGGGAAGTTGTAGGCATTCCACATCTAACTTTTATATTATGTGCTCCTTGGGCACAAGGCCACCTCTGGGCACATCTCTGGTCCCTCACGCAGAGTCTGATCCATGGTACATGCTTTTATTTTAAGATATGATGCAGAATCAATAGGTTTTCATGAAATATAGGGATGAAGAAATGTACTGTGCTGTATGCTGTGGACGAACCTCTCAGATCTACGGTGAATGAAAGAAGCGGGACATAGAAGAGTAGTTGTGTCAACCTTCATTTATATAAGGTGCAAAATGGCAGAACCTGGTGATGGAGGTGAGAAGAAGAGTCACCTTTGTGGAGGGAGCACAGCAGAGTCTGGCCTGGCTGGAGTCATCCTACCTCTTGATCCCGATGGTAATTACACAGCTGTGCGCACGTGGAAAAGGTATTGACCTTTAAATGGCAGTAAATCCAGACAATGGAATATAACTCAGTGCTGAAAAGAAACGAATCACAGAGCCGCAGACAACATGGAAGGAGCTTAAATGCACATTACTAAGTGAAAGAAGCTGATAGGAAAAGGCTACATTTTGTACAATTCCAGAGACAGGACTTTGGGGAGAAGACCAGGATCCTGGGTGGCCGGGGCTGGGAGGAGGGGCGGGAATGGAAGCACTGGGCATGTTCAGGGCAGTGAACCCACCCTGCATGCCACTATGATGGCGGACGTAAGCCATGATACATTTGTCCCCACTGAGAGCACAACACAAGAGTGAGCCCTAAGGTAAACCATGCACTTTGGGTGATCACAGTGAGTCAACGCAGGTCCCTTGGTTGTCACAGACAGGGCACTCTGGTGAGGGATGCCGCTCACGGGGAGGCTGGGAGTTGTGGGTGGAGGACTCCTTATCTTCTGACCTGATTTTGCTGTGAACCTAAAACTGCTCTAGAATATAAATGATTGAGCTCTATACTTTGTGCACGACGCAATAAAGCAGGAAACAAGACCTTCATCATAACGGTAAGTGGCACTTCCCAAACGCTGTGGGAGGCCAGACCCCGCGCTGGTCCCTGCCATTAGGATTTCCAGAATGGCTGGAGGAAAAGGGCTTGCCAGCCTTGGCCTCCATCCTGCCCTCGCTGCCCAGCACACAACAAGGATTTGTCAAATACAGAAATGTGCTCCTTTAACTGTCCCAGTGGCCCCCGTTATAGGAACTGTCACTCTCCCCACTTTGTGGATCAGGAAAGCCAATCTCAGGGCCGGCCACACGGCCTTGGCCAGTGGCAGAGCAGGACTTGTGTCCTGCTTGTCTAGGGGAGAAAGCCCGGGACGCCCTGAGGGCTCACATGCTCTCTAGGGTCCTCTGGAGCTGAACCCCAGAGCTGAGCATGTTCTCAAGACGCTCCTGCAGGTGAAATCCTTCCCGGGAGTTTTAACGCAGCGTGTTTTCCCTAAACTAATTGCTGCTGTCTCTAAGACATGGTTACAAAGTGCCCTGATTACAGCTATGAGAAATGATATTGCAAGCCCAAGTTCAACTTGCCAGCCTGTCAATAACTTTGACACCATGATTCTCAGTCACCTGGTAAGGAGCACAAGGCGTGAGGTTCTGAAGCCTTTAATTTCACCTTTCAGGAGAGGAGAAAGGCAGGGCGCAGCCTGAGACAGGTGCAAATTACCTTGGATGCTCATGAATATATTTTCTATTTGCATCTGCCCAAGCAGGAAGCTCTGTCCCCTGGATGAGTCGGTTGATGGCCATCAGCGCCTAATTGCTGGGCTCCTCCTGCCTCTCCTGCTGGGGAGTGAAACCTTGCTCAAGGTCAGTGTCGAGGTGTCCATCTGCAAGTTTCCAGCGCCCAGCGAGTTGCAGCTGAAACAAAAGGTGTTTATGGTCACCAGTGAATGGTGTGTGGCATGAGGGGTCAAAGGCCAGGGAGGATGACAGGGTCAAGAGAGGCCCAACCTCAGAGTCGCCCCGACTGAGACCATGCTGGGGGGCTGGGTTTGGAAAGTGAGCAGGTGACATGCAGAATAGCTGCATCGGGAGCCTTCTGAGCAGTGGCCTGTGACAGAGAAGGGGGAGAGGGCCAAGCAGGAGAGACCCACAGAGGACTTTTTGGAAGGTTTCTTATTGTGATAAAATATACGTAAACCCGTTGTTTTAATGTGAGCAATTCCAATGGCTTTGCGTGTGCAATAAACACTGCTGTCCAGTTCCAAAACATTTTCATCACCTCCCCAAAAGCAGCCACCACCCCCCCCAGACCCCGGCGAGGACAAGCTGTGTTCTGTTTCCCGAATCTGTCTGCTCCGGTATCTCCCATTCCGGGATCACAACCACGTGGCTTGGTTCCCCTGGCTTCTTGCACTTAGCTTGATGTTTTCAAGTTCTGCCATGAGGCTGCGTGTCTCCATCTCTGATTCATCATTTTATGGCCTACCAATTGTCCCTGGCGGGTAGCCACGTTCTGTCTGTCCACTCATTAGCTGGACTTGGGGTTCCACCCTTGGCTTCTGTGCTGGATGCTGCTGCGGCCCTTCACATACCAGGTGTCTGTTTTGTTAGCACCTGTTGCCAGTTCCTTTGGGTAGATACCTGGGAGCGCCACTTCTGGGATCAGCTGGTCAGGGAACTGCCCAACGGTTGTTTCTTTTTCACGGTAGCTGCGCTGCCCCTGGCTGGGTAGGAGCACTCCCGCTCCCGCTTCTCCCCGTCTTTGTGAACGCTTGCTAACTTCCAATTTTTTAAAAGACTGAGCCAGGCACAGTGGTGCACATCTGTAATCCCAGTGATTTAGGAGGCTGAGGCAGGAGGATTGTAAGTTCAAGGCCAGCCTCAGTAACTGAGGGAGACCCTGTTTCAACATAAAAAATAAAGAAATAAAAAAATAAAAAGGGCTGGGATGTGGTAGAGCACTCCTGGGTTCAACCCCCAGGAAAACCACCTCCCCCGCAAAAAATATTGAAGTACCTTTCCTGTTAAGAAGAGATTCCTTCTTCTACTGAGTGCCCTGCAGATGCCCACTGGGTGGTAGTATAAGTGTGGGCAGTGGACAGGCCTGCCTTGCTCTCCACCACAGGGTCGTGGGACAGTCGGACTCCATGAGAACCTTTCTGTCTGGGGCTGAGAGCTTCACTTCTGTCCCTCCCATCTCCAGCCTCCACTTCTGCTGCTTCTGTCTCCAGTGGGAACCAAATCTCAACATGGGACCCCCAAGTCCCGGCTGGAGGTAAGCAAGAGGCTGGACTTTGATGTGAGTGTCCTCTAGGCCGAGGCCCTGGCCCTGTGGCCTGCTGGCTGGGCCCTCCAGGGAGTTCCTGAACCTCCTTCAGCCTTCCCTACCTGGGAGTTACTGTGCACAGCAGATAAATGCCCAAGGTGAAGATCCAGCATGGTGCCCAACCCTGAGTGGACACTCAGCACACAGCTTCCAACCAGGCACCATGGTACACATCTGTAATCCCAGCACTTGGGAGGCTGTGGCAGGAGGATGGCAAGTTTGAGGCCAGCTTCAGCAACTTAGCCAGACCCTGTCTCAAAATAAAATAAAAAGGACTGGGGGTGAGGTCAGTGGTGGAGGGTCTCTTCTATACGTATGCATATGTGCATGGACACACAAATAAAATAGAGAAAGAGGAGTCCAAATAACAAGAACAGGGATTTCTTTTAATCCAGCACTACTTGTGGGGATGTTGGCAGATTGGGGAGGTGGCCTCCGCCATGAGGCAGGAATATGCCACCAACGTGCTCCTTCTGGCTGATTTGGGATCTCACTCACCCCCAGCTGCCTGAGGATCACCTGTCTCCCCAGCAGTTCCTGTGCTCAGTGAGCATTGGAGCCCCTGACTATGCGAGTCCCCAAGAGCTGCCATGACAGAGAACCTCAAACTGACTCAAAATGACAGAGATTTATTTTCTAACAGTTGTGGGGGACCAGAAGCTGGAGACCAAGGTGCCTCGTCCAGTGTCTAGTGCTGTTGGTGGTCTGGACTTGTAAGGGATGGCTCCAGTCTCAGCCACGGTCATCACGTGCCCCTCAAGTTCCTGTGTTCTGTAAGGACAAGGCTGCGTCAGAGCCCGCCCTAGGTCATTATGGCCTCCTTTGTTTTGAATCTACCTGCAAAGGCCCTATTTCCAATTAATACTGCCTTCGCAGGTGCCCGTGGCTGGACAGCAGCATCTGTCTTTGGCGCTCAGGTGTGGAGTCAGGTTTGGTGATAAGACGGTTTGGAGAAGTCCTCTCTAAGAAAAAAAAAAAAAAAAGACTCAATTATGAAGGTCAGTTTAGCAAAGGCTGCGCAGGCGACGTGTCCTGCAGTGGAAGTTTCATTAACTTCCTGGGAAATCTGCCTGCCTCTGGATAAACCTCGTTTATCCTGATTCAGTTTCTAGATTCATTAGCGGTGGAGGGTGTGGCTCAGTGGTAGAGCGCTCGCCTGGCACGCGTGAGGCTCTGGGTTCCACGCCCAGCACTGCCAACAACAGAATAAAACAAACAACAATCAACTAAAACCACAATCATGACATGAAGCCAAAGGAATGAAACAAAGATGACAGGCAGAGGTGCACCCTGGAGTCCCAGATGCGGGGAGGCTGAGGCAGGAGGATACCAAGCCTGAGGCCAGCCTGGGCAATTTTTAAAAAGGACTGGGGAGGTAGCTCAGTGGCAGAGCACTTGCCTAGCATGTGAGGGGCGTGTAGGGGGCGGGTCCTGGATTCAACACACAGTATCACAAAATAAAAAATAAAAATAAGAGAAAACAAGTCATTAAAGCATAAATTTTGTACACAGACCTCATGGCTGTATGGACGTGGGATTGGGTCTGGAAGGACCCGGATGCGAATTTCAACTCATTTTTTTTGCGGCGGGGGAGCAGTGGGGACCTGTTCTGTATTGTTTTATTTTTCCCTGCAACTTGGAGCATATATTGCTACATGAGACCCGTGACCATCTTCTCGCAGGCGCGATGCGTCCATTAGAGCCCATGCATCTGAGATGCTGGCCGCACCGCTGGGGACTGTCACTGGCTCCTTCCTGGGAAACGCTATTTCCTCAAGGGCCACGGAGCCCCTGAGCCTCCCCTTTGACTTCTTGGGGGTTCCACCCCACCCCACCCCTGAAGGCCAGCTGCACCTGTTGGGAGGGCACCCAGGGAGCCGCTGGCCGGTGCGGTGCGGGCTGACCGAGAGGCCCCGCCATGCGGAATGAGGCGCCGTGGCCACTGATCCGTTTCCCTGATTTACATCAATTTACATTCGGCGCTCAGCAATCTACATGAAAATCAGGTGCCGCCATCTACTCGTGGAAGTCAGCGAGGCTGCGGGCTGCCGGCCTGAGCGA
Organism: Glaucomys volans; assembly: GCA_020662805.1. NCBI lineage: Eukaryota > Metazoa > Chordata > Mammalia > Rodentia > Sciuridae > Glaucomys > Glaucomys volans. The sequence goes on from JAJEJO010000231.1 coordinate 1,160,403, forward strand.
GGATGGACTGAGTCTCCTCACTTCCCAAACCCCGGGCAGATTAATTTGTCAACCAAAACAGGGGCGGGAATTGTAATCACGGCCACCTGGCACTCTGTTACTTTCCCCAAATTGGATAGATAAGTGGATATTTGCGGCTTCTTAACCTGAACGTTGGGTCTGCTTCATTTTCATCTTGTCACAGGAGGTCACCAAAGCCATCCTTCCATTCATTCCTCTAGTGACCATGGACTGAGGTCTCCTATGCACCAGGCAACTGCGCTCGGCACCCAGGCTGGAAGGAGATTGCCTGCGTCCCCTGTTCACACTAGGATTTACCATCCCTCCTCTTCACCTGCTCTTTGGAGTAAGTTTCAGGGTAGGTGCGACCCCCGTCCCATGCATAGACCTCAGGGACACAGTGTGACAGATACTGTGTGTGTGAATTCTTTACCATGGGCAAGACCGAGCCCACTGTGCTGGCCCCCAGGGGTCTCCTCCACCCCACCCAGTCGGCATCTCCTACCACGTGGAGATAAGCTTTGTGCGTTTTCTGATGTCTTTCTCCATCACTTCCGCCCTTGTTTAAATGAGATTGCACAATAGGTAGGCAGGAAAGGACCGCGTGTTCCATTCATAGCCTGGCTCCATTTCCGGGAGTTCCACCCTGGGCAGAGCTTACTTGGTCATCATTGCTTGTGACATTGTCATCATTACTGTTGCTGCATGCACCAATGGTTTGTTCTTGGAGCCCCCCACCCCCCTGCGATGGTGAGCCAGCTCCTCCGGAGGCTGAAGCAGGAGGCTGGCAAGTTCAAAGATAGGCTCAGCAACTGGCTGAGTTATTAATGAGACCCTGTCTCAAAACAAAATAACAAAAGGTTGGGCTGTAGCTCAGTGGTAGAGCAATCCCCAATACCAAAAGAAATTTCTTTTTTATTACTGTGCGATGTTTAATTACATGTCTATACCACAGCATGATGAACCATTCTCTCGTCAACAGACCCTGGGTTGTTTCCAGTTGGGGACAAATTGGGATGGAGGTCCTGTGAACAGTGCCCCTGCGGGGTCGTGGATGCCTGCATTCAGCTTTGGTTGGTTCTGCTGCCCCTGCCTTTGGGTGAGGTCCCTTCGGCTCATGTTCCCCATGCCCCTTGTTATTGGTATCACATGGTTCCCAATACTTGCCCTGTCATCTGTTCAGTAAGGTTTTGTTGATAACAGTGATGGACCGAATCATGTCCCCCCAGATTCGTCTGTTCCAGCCTTCACCCCCAGTGTGACTGTATCTAGAGATAAGGTCTTGAGGAGGTGACCGAGGTCAACCAAGGTCAGCTGAGGTCATAAGCCTGCAGCCTGATGGGACCGGCGTCTCTGTATCGGACACCAGAGAGCGCTGTCTCCCTCTGCCTCCCTCTGCACCCAGGAAGGGCCACGTGAGGAGGGCTGTCTGCGGGCCAAGAGGGAGCCCCCGAGAACTGAGGCTGCCAGAACCTCAATCCCAGACTCCAGGTCCCAGAACTGAGAGAAGATCCTCACCCAGTCGTTGGCATTTCTCTCTGGCAGACCCAGCTGACCATGTGCCAGACAGAGCGAGGGGCCGGGATGGAGTGCCCGATGCGTCAGGCAAGACTTTGCCCTCAGCTTGCTTCCATTCTCAAGGGGAAGAAAGAAAACCAGGGGACAATGACCGTCAATAGGCATCCCATCAGAGGGCACTAAGTTCATGTGGGGGAGGAGGGGGTGCCGGGGTGGGGAGGGACAGGGTGCAGTTTTAGATGTCAGGGAAAGGGGTGTTTCAGTCCTGTCAGGAGAAGGAGTGGGCCAGGGTAGACCTCTGGGAAGTGTGTGCCTGGCAGGCGGAACAGCATGTGTGGAGGCCCGTATGAGATATGCTGGGTTCCGAGATGAAAGTTCTAGAGAGCCGTGTGGGGCGGGGCTCATGGAGAGTGAGGCTGAGCGGGTCTCGGAAGGGCTGGACGTTTATTCTAAATCAAATAGGAAGCTTGTATCAGTCAGGGGTCCCCAAAGCCGCGGAATCAACAAGGCGTGTGTGTGCACAAGCATGCACGTGTGTGTGCACATATGTATGTAGAGATTTTTCAAGGAACTGGTTCACATGACGTGCAAACCTCACAGGGAGACCAGAAGGCTGGAAGCTAAGGCAGAGCTCCTTGCTTTCCTGGGAACCCTTAGCTTTTGCTCTCTGGTCCCCATTGATTGACCGAGGCCTCCCCCACGTGATGAAGGGTCACGTCCTTGACTTAAAGTGTTAACCACATCTATAAAATACCTGCTCAGCTGGGTGTGGTGGTGCGGGCCTGTAATCTCAGTGACTCAAAAGGTGCAGACAGGAGGATCACAAGTTCAAGGTCAGTCTTGGCAACTTAAGAGAGACCTTGTCTCCAAAAAAATAAGCAAATAAAAAAGCCTGGGGATGGAGCTCAGTGGTAAAGCACCCCTGGGTTCAATCCCCAGAACCAAAAACAAAACAAAAAACACTCCACAGCAACCTCTCACACCTCAATAGCTGGGACCTGTGAACTCGTCCCCAGGCTCTGGGAGGCCCATGCGGAGGACATGCCATGTTCTCACCTGGGCTAGTTTCTGACTTACTTTAAAGGACACGGTCTCCTTGCTAGAAATGGGTCCCTCTGGTTTCCTTGTGGAGAACAGCCTGCAGGGCCTCAGGACTGTTAGGAGGTCACTGCCAGCACCAGGGGAGGCTGCAGGGAATGGGGCCTGGGCCAGGCAGGATGGCCATGTGGAGGCTGCAGACTCATTGGCGTGTGGCTCCCACGGGAAGGTGGAACCACCAGGTGCCATTTGCTTAAGTCCTCCCAGAAACCGACCCACTGTGCCTCAGGCCTTGCACACAGCAGGGGCACACCAGTGTTTGCTGACAAGGAACACAGGAAAAAATGAGTGGCTCAGAGCACTTTGCAAACTGTAAAGTACTGTGCATACATTCTGTGCAAACTATGTAGCACTGTGCACTGGGTTTCCCTTGCACCCCCGCCTCCTCTGCCCCGCCACCTCTCCTTGAACTGGTGCACCCCTTGAGGAAACCCTAGCTGTGGCCTGAATCCCATTTCCATCTTGGAACAGGGTTTGCGGTGACCCACATCAACAATTCTCTCTGGCTTCCCTTGACCTCCTTCAAGTGTAGTAGAGCCAAGGCCACCCTCCTAGGGGACAGTTCCACTGCACAGGGTCCATGGATTGGGCGGTGATCACATTCTCTGCTATGTCCCAAGTTCCTGTTTGCCTCTAACCCAGAAAATGCATGAGAATGTCACATTGCTGTCTGCAGTGCTTCCAGAATCTGGGAGCAGGGTGGACATAATCCATCCATCTTATGCCCTTGAGGGTTAATGAAAGCAGTGGAAGAGCCAGGGTCTGCCAGGGTCCCTCACCCTTGGACCACACAGGGGGCTACTGACCCCTTACTTCATGGCTAGGTGGGTTCTTCGGAGTTCTAAAAAACTCTGAAGTGTTTAAGAAAGAAGAAGAGAAGAACCTCCGTGTTGCCAGGGAAAGTGGTTCCACATTCCGGCTGGAGGGAAGGAACACAGAGCGTCCTGGAGCCAGCAGCTACCTGGCCCCGTTCCCTGCCGTATTATAGAGCAAGGAAGCCAAATTTCCTTCTGATGTCTATAAATAAAGTGCTTCGTCCACAAGCAGTTAGGTGGAAGCGTTTTTCCAACCAGCGTGCATATGAGTTTCATTTCTCCACAGCGGCGCGTCAGAGCGGAGATGTTAGTTTAAGTCCACTGCTATGTGTAATAATAATAATTTCTTCGTAGAGCCTTCTTCCTCCCTTTCCAACCCTCCCTTCCTCCTGCCTCAGTCTGGGCTACATGTAGAAATTCTGCCTAGGATCAGGCAAGCACAGCATTCCAAAGCTCTGGCAATGCAAGACATTGAGATTTGATTTCTTCCATTGCACGTAGTACAATCCATTTCTGATCTCCCGAATGATGGTTGGATTCTTCCTCTCCTGATAAGAGCTATGCACACAGATGATCCTATTCTCCTTTTTACCTAGTCTGTCAGGCAGCTCAGCACCAGCAACTTCATTGGCTCATGGTTAGTGCCTACAAGTCCTGTGTTTTCCTAATAGCTGATTTCACCTTTGATTATCTTTACTGAGACTAATTTCAATGTAGGTTTACCCAGGATGTATTCAGAAAGAGTCAGGAAGTGTAGAAATGATAGTTTGGGGCTGGGGGTGCTCAGTGGTAGAGCACTGGCCTAGCATGCATAAGACCCTGGGTTCCATCCTCAGCACCAAAAAAATTTAAAAAGTTTGAACAGTTCTTATTCTTAGTGACTGCTGCTCTCAGACTGGATGAGGCACAAGAGGTGGAAAATATCAGGATAGAGAGAAGGACAGCAGAGAAATGACCCTCAGTAGGCATGGGCTACATGCCCTGCATGACATAGTATTTTACATAAACTTCTACTTGCTCAATTTAATGTGTACAACAGCTCCTCTGTGGTGAGATGGCCAAGCCAAACCTGGGCCCAAACGTCTGACTCCAGAGCTAGTGTGGGCACCATGCTATCACGATGCTCTTCAAACAGCAAATGGGGAAAAGGCCAGGCAGTAGCAAGATATGCATGGGAAAAGCATAACCCATGCATTAAAGGGCAGAGCTGGTTTGGCTGATGTCAACTGAGAAGTCCAAAGAGAGTGCACAGGTGACATGCAAGGTGTCCATTGTCCACTTGGCCATCCAACATCCATTCATTCACCCCCACCACTCAACTGTCCATCCTACCATGAATCCATCCACCCATCTATCCATCCATCCAACCATCCATCCATCCATCCATCCACCCATCCATGAATCCTCCATGCATCTATCCAACCATGAATCCATCCATTCATCCATCTGTCTGTCCATCCATCTGTCCATCCTTCCTACCATGAATCCATCCATCCATCCATCCATCCATCCATCCATCCATCCAACACTTTCTAACTCTCCTACACAAGAGCCTCATAGCTTCCCATAAGGAGCTTTAGAGCTGAGACAACCCTTCAGAATTGTCCCAAATTGAGGCAACACTTTTATATGTCACTACATAAACCAGCCAGAAAGTGTGACCAGCTGAGGGCCATTAGCAGAGGCTTGGCTGAAAATCACTGATAGCCAATGTCCCCAGAAGATGGAGAATGAGGTTACCATTCTGCAGAACAGGTCCCCTTTCACTGTTTTCCATTTGATCATTTGTCCATTGTCTGTCCCCCCCCAACATCAGACTATAAGTTCCATGAAGACAGACTTCGTTTCAATCACTGCTGTGTCTGCAGAGCCTGGAGCAGTGGCTGACCCCAAATTGTGCACGGTAAGAAGTCGCACAGGAAATGGAGGACAGATAGTGCTGGTTTGCTCAGGTCGTTGTAATAGGTATCACAAACAGGGTGGCTTAAACAACAGGAATTAATTTCTCATTATTCAGGAAGTAGGAATTCACGATCAAGGTACAGGCAGGTTTGGTTTCCTCTGAATTTTTGCCAGCTTCATGTTACTGTGACCAGAATATCCAGCAAGAACTTCTTTGGGGAGGAGGGGGAGTCCTGGGAATGGAACCCAGGGACATTTTATAGCTCAGTTACATCCTCAGTCCTTATTTTTTATTTTGAGACAGGGACTCGCTAAGTTGCTTAGAACCTTGCTAAGTTAACAAGGCTGGTCTTGAACCTGCTATTCTCCTGCCTCAGCCTTCTGAGTGTGTGGAATTGCAGATGTGCATCAACACACCTGGTCCCACAAGAACAACTTAAAGAAGAACATTTTTATTTGGAATTCATGGTTTTAGAAACTATAGTCCACAAACCCAGGGGTTATCCACCAGTCAGTCCTCTTTCCCTCATCTCTTACTTCCTTCAACAGGATCTGACCACTCTGCCTCCAGAATAAATCCCAGATCTACCCACTGCCCTCCATTTCCACAGCTGGCCTTCCAGGCTGTTCGGTCACTCTTCCGTCGGGACCTCTGCAAAAGGTTCCAACTGGCTTCCCTGCGTGCTTTCCATTTGTGCCCTCTACCTGCCCACTGTGCCACACCCACACACACCTTCCAAAGGCATCCTGTGGACAACTGTGAATGACCAAGGACTTGCATTCTTTCAGGCTAATAAATTAACATGTCCATTTCATGGACACTGTCAAAGAGGAAAAGATGGGAAGACAAAAGACTCCGGGGTCAGAGACAAAAGGCCCTGTTACTCTAGGAAGGTAGTAGGCAGAGTGTTTGCATGGCCCTCGGTTTCCGAGTCCCCAGTTCCCACGGGTGGATAGGCCTGTGTGCACAGTGGGTCTGCATCATGGGAGAGGGACTCTGGGCTTTGGGAACCACTATTTTAGCAAGCAGGAAACAAACTCCTCTTGTCATGGAGGGAGAACCTCATCCATTCAGCTGTCTGTCAGTCAGATGAACGCCCGCCCACCTCAAATCCAACCTACTATGACTCAGGACGCTCAGTGACCAGGCTCTGCCTGCCTCTCTCACCTCCCCTCCCAAACCCAGCCACCTCTTCCCTTTGCATTGGCCTCCTCCTGGCTCCTTCCTTCGTGGCCTTTGCCCCCATTTCTTCACCTGAGTTGCTCCTTTGTACCCTATAAATGTCACCTCCTCCAGGAAGCCAATCCCAACCATGCTTTTTGGTACCAGGGGTTGAACCCAGGGGTGCTCCACCAGTGAGCCACATCCCCAGGTATCTCAATCTCTCCCACCAGAGACTTGGAGGGATTGGAGCTCTCTGGGGACAACATCTTTATCTGGACGCCAGGATCTAGCAGGAATCCAGACTGGGCCTGCAGAGACCATGTCCTCAAGCAGCAGTGGAAACAAAAGGGGGGGGGCCGGAAGCCCCTCCCCAACCCCTTTTAGTTTTTATTCTGAGGCAGTGTCTTGCTTAGTTGCTCAGGGCCTCCCTAAGTTGTTGAGGCCGGCTTTGAACTTGTGATCCTCCTGCCTCAGCCTTCCCAGCCATTGGGATAATAGGCGTGCCCCACCACGCCTGGCCATCCCCAGCCCTTCTATCTAACGATTCTTCCCATATGCATCACTGGATCATTATGCTGGACACTTTTCAAATGTGACCACACTCAGAAATCATCTTCCCTTTGTCATTCTCCTTCCTCCCACTGTTGACCAGTGGCAGGAGGGCAGAACACCATCAGCCAGCTTCCCTGCCGCACTCTAGGAGCCTGATTCTAAGTACATGTTTGTGGAAGAACTGGGGGTGTGGCATGTGCAGGATCTGTAACACACACACACACACACACACACACACACACACACACACTGAGGAGCATACAAATGCAGCCTGGCCCAGGCATGCTGGAGCTCAACTATAATCCCAGCAACTAGAGAGGCTGAGGCAGGAGGATCCCAACTTCAAAGCCAGTCTCAGCAACTTTGCAAGACCCTGTCTCAAAATAAAAAATAAAAAGGGCTGGGGAAGTGACTCAGTGGGAGAGCACCCCTGGGCTCAATGCCCAGCATTCCATCCTATGTGGGCACGCGTGCACACATACACACGCACACACACTCAATGCAGAGGGCAACCCGAGCTCAGAAATCTGGAGGCTCTCTCCCCAGGGATGGGCGATGCCAACCACGGAGCTTCACAGTGCTTTGGAAACTTACAACTTGGCATGACTCAGATTAATACCAGGGTACTAGTGCCGTGTGACTCAATACTGTGCTGCCAACATGAGGCTGCTCTTTGTAGTGGCCTCTGAGAACATCAGTGGGGACATCGCAGCATGACTGTGGGGGAAGCTGTGGCTTGGGGGACAGAAAGTTAAAAAAAAGAGTAAAAATCGCACATACTTGCATGCACACTCGCACACACGTGCGCGCGCGCACACACACACACACACACACACACACATTTAAAGCACAGTGTGCTCATAACCATTTCTTTGACCCTCATGGAATGGCTGCCCTAGAGTGTCAGTCTAGAACTACCTGCCCCTCTCCCCAGTGGCCTGTCTCAGGACCAACACCTTTAACCAACAGCAGCATCCGGAAGGTGGGAAGCAGGTGGACTCCAGGGGCAGCTCATGAGGGGCTTTCAATAAGGTGATGTGTCCCTCCGAGGGACGAGCTCAGAGCTTTGCCAGCAGCCAGCCAGCCAGGCTTCGAGCACGACGGCTCCATTCAACATGGCCAGGTGCCCGGGAGGCCTCTTAGACTCCGCAGGGTGCCCGCAGTCGGAGGCAGGAGGAGCACGGGACAGAGACAGGGAGACAAAAAGGGGATATCACGGATATCAGAGGTGGATATCATGAGAAGTTGATGGCAGCAGAAGGTAGTGTCTTCTCAGCAGAGAGCAGGGAACCAAGGCCAAGGGACAGCAGAGCTGGCCTCTAGGATCAGGCAGTTGGCTTGGGGTAGAGGTGTCCAGGGCTGGCAGAGGTGCCAGAAGGAAGGCTGGCCCATTCCAGTGTGAATGTGGGCACGTTTCCTAAAAGGAATGATGGGCCCCAAGGACAATGGATCCCATTCCCAGGCCTGGCTCCCAAAGCGCTTAACTCTACTACTGCCCTTTCCCTGTCTGAGAATCAGCTACAAAATGGCGACTGGGTTTCCACTGGGTGGTGGGGCAGGTGGGTGGAAGTTATTGCTGGTTCAAAATGGAGCTAATGACAGCCATTTCTCAGGTCCTGGTGTTATACTTCCCAAAAAGATTCTTCAGTGCCATCGGGAGAGTCAGCCCCACCCTAATCCCCCCTCCCTGTAGCCCCACCCTAATCCCCCGACCCCAGCCCTATAAAGTTAGCTACATGATAAATGAGTGATTTCCTGGCACCCAGCTTTTAGGCATAAGGGAGGTCGTCGCTAGGCAGCTTAAAAATAAAGACTTCTTTTGGCTTTACGTGATTGGCTTGGATGATTTTATTTTCTTTGGGTACAACACTGGGAAGTGCAAGACCACCTTGTGGTCACCTATTTGCTGGGCTTGGGTTCCAGAGTTGGGCTTGGTACACAGAATAAGAGAAATGAGCTCAGCAAAGCTGGGGGTGGGGGGGCAGCACGCACACACGATGACGACGAGGATGGGTTGGGACGGAACTGGGGGGGTGGACAGGACGGGACGGGGGATGGACAGGGAAGGGCCAGCTACCCTGTGCTCTTGCCCGGGATCCAGTGGACACAAGAGGTTCTTCTCCAGCTGACCTCCCAGGGCTTGTTCAGGGACGTGGTTGTAAGAAGTCTCTGGGAAGCAGTCTCCTTTGGAAGCTGCTCTGCTTCCTCCTCCTGGGGGTCTTCACATCTATCTGGGTTTCTCCCAACAGAAGAGAGAGGCCCACGGAAGCCTGGTGAGCCCCTGCCCGCTGAGGATTATGGGATGCCTCTCATCACCCTGCTTGCCCTCTTCAGCCATGGAGGTAAGTTGGGGGGTGTGGTTACACCCTGAATCCATAGAAACCCACTGCTCCTTCTACATTCCCTGCGTGGGCCTGGGTTCCCAGGATCAGAGCCATCCCTTTGTGTCGGGAGAATGTCAACTCATAGACTGACCTAGAGAGCAGCTGGCGCCACTGGGCAGGGGACTCAATCCCATCACCGATGCCAACTGCAAGGAGCTCAGGGATGTCAGGAGCTGGGGAGGCCCCACCACTTCCCCTGCTGCCTGTGGGTCTTGGGTAAGAGTCAACCACACTGGTGGCAGAGCTGGCGGCCAGCACGGTCCACTCAGGCTGCGTGGCTCCACACCCCTGTTTACAGAGGCCCAGATATGGAGGTGACTGACTCAAGGTCACACAGCAAAACTGGGATGGGAGCAGAGTTCAAACCTCCCACAGACCTAAATTAGAATATCTGAGGTGGGGGAGGGCTGGGCCTCTCAGGATGTTTTGCGTTTTGCTTTGTTGTCTTGCAGTGCTGGGGACGGGACCCTGGGTCTCCTACATGCTACTGTGGAGCTAGACCCCCTGCCCCTGAGTTTTAAGATGCAAAACCGTGGATGTGTGGGCCACACCAGTAACCCCAGCTACTCGGGAGGCTGGGATAGGAGGATGGCAAGTTTGAGGCCAGGGGGAGCAACTTAGCCAGATGCCGCTGTTCTAAAAATAATAAAACTCAAAGCCACCAGGCGACCTACTCCTCTGGGCTAGGTTTTCTCCTCTTGTCCAGGTCACTTCCCTGTTTGCGCCCCTGAGCTGATCTGCATAGAAGGTGTCATCAGCCTTCTTGTCCCATGGCGGCTTCTGGTTGGGTTGTTGGCTTCTGGTTGGGTTGTCCGTGCTCCCTTGCTGCGGGGGGCGGCTGGGCGAGGCCAGGGGCCCGCAGGCAGCCCTCGGCTAGAGCAACTCCCCTGACTGCTAGCCCTGGGGGAGCTCAACACCTCCACCGCATGCTCTGAGTTTCACCATGTCTCTGCCTCTTCTTTCCAGAACCTTCAGTGAGCCCCAGCCCCAATGAGTAGGCAGCAGCTTCCTGCCAGTGTCCTGACCGGCAGCCCTCAATCCGTGTGAAGGGTGGTGCACCCCACTCCACGGCCAGCCTTGGGGAGTGGCTGCAGGAGCTGGTTGCCGGTTGCCGTAGGTGCAGGAGAAAGTCACTCGGCTGGCCTAGAGGAAGAGCAGCTCCCGGGCGGGCGACTCCTGGGCTGGCAGAGTGCCAGAGAGGAGAGCAGAGGCAGGCACCGGACGCGTGCCAGGCTGCCACCCAGCGAGCAAGCAGACACACCGGACCTCGCGCCCAGCAGAGGAGGGAGGAAAGGGGTGGGCAGGAAGGGTGAGCAGAAGCCAGAGGGGGCCCAAAGGTGACTTGATTAGCTTCCTACCTCAGGGTGGGGGTCCCGACCACTGCAGTGCAGGAAGGGTGGGAATGAGCCTGAAGGCAGCTCTGCAGGAAGAGGAAGACACCTCCAGCCACAGGGGACCCGCTGCCCCAGAGCCTGGTCTCTGACCCAGAACCCGGGGGGTGACAAGCCTGGTCCCTGACTCCTCCCTGGACTCGCAGGGAAGTCTCCAAATGTGAAAGCAATGGGCCCAGGAGAACCATGGAGACCCCTCTGCAGGAAAAGTGAGCAGTGGGGGTGCCGGCTTCACTGGAAAGGAAGGTTCCTTCGGACCCCACGCGTCCCCAGTGCTGAGCACCTCCCTGTGCTCCTGGGACACACAACAGCCAGGGCGGCTGCACCATTGCTCCTGAGCGGAGGTGCAGGGGACCCAATTCTATTTCCAGGCTCCCTGGTTTGGTGACGACAGCTCGGGGTTTGCCACTAAGTGCTTCATTCACGAATGTCAAGCCCACAGAGGTGGCTGTCGTCCTGGGAAGACTTCCCCGGGCTCCCGCCTCCCCCATTCTGTTTCCACTGCTGCTGAGGACGTGGTCTCTGCCGGCCAGGGCTGGATCCCTGCAAGACCCTAGGGTCCAGGCACAGATGGTATCCCCAGAGCTCCGAGTCTGGTGGGAGAGACAGAGCCACCTGACCATGACGCCAACTGGCTTTCTTAGTTTTACTTTTTCAAAGTGCTGGGGATGGAACCAGGGCCCACGCAGGCCAGGAGAGCACTCTGCCCCTGAGCCACACCCCAGCCACACCCCGGCCCTCCTCCATGTTACTGAGCTCCACCGCAGTGCCACCCCAGCCTGTTCCCTGTCCCCGGGGACATTCCCTCCCAGTGTGTGAGAATGAACAAGGGAAAAACCAGCTCATCACCAGTCACTCCATGTTCTCCATCTGCAGAGGATGAGGCAAGAACCTGACCCAGCTCTGTGCACACACCCGTCTTCCCAGTTACTTGGAAGGCTGAGGCAGGAGGATCACAGGTCAAGTTCAAGACCAGCCTGGGCAGCTGAGCAAGACCCTGTCTCAAAATATAATTTATCAAGATTTGGTGGCTTAAAACAAGAGGAATTTATTTTCTCACAGCTCTAGAGGCAGGAAGTCCCAAGTTGAGGCGTGGGCAGAGCGGTGTTCCCTCTGGAGGCCCTGGGGAGAATCCTGCGGCCTCTTGCTCCAAGCTCTGCCTGCAGTTGCACTTGGCCGCTCTTCTTTCTTCTTCTGCCTCCTAGAAAGACACGTGGTCACTGGACTCGGGGTCCACCTGCATATTCTTAAGACGCCCGACTGAACCACATGTACAAAGACCCCCTGGCCAAAGATGTCCAAAGGCCTCCTGTGGGCGCTATCATCCAGCCTGCGACAGACAGGTCGGGCAGGCAGGGAATCCTCCTCGTTGTGGCCGCTCTGCAGGGCGTGGCTCTGGAGAGGTCACCAGCGCTGCAGAACAAGATGGCAGCCAAGTGTAAGGAAAAGAGGAACCCGCGCCCGGCCCGCCCTGCCCCGCCCCGTCAGGAGACCCTAAGGCAGGAGGCACTTTCCCACCCAGGTTCAGGCTTCCCACTGGAAAATGAGGAAGTTGGGACCATGGCCTCTGGGTGGCATCCTGAAATGTAGGCCTGGATATGCTCCCAGACACAGGTCGGTGGCCTTCAGGTGTGGATGACGGGTACCCAGCAGGTCCAGCTATGCTCCAGGCCAGGCCTTCATTTCCCCAGTGGTAGGACAGGCAGCTGCTGACAAGACCCTGGAGAGAGAAAGGGAAGAGTGTAAAGCCTGAGCCTCCGCTGAGGGTCTCAGCTAATTTCATCTGGGAAGACACGCCTTATTCCCATGTTACCGCCGCAGACTGAGGCTCGGAGAAATCCAGTCCCGACCACCCTTGTATTGTCGCTCTGCTTCCCAACGCCTTTATTGTGGGGCAGGGGGTGCAGGGAGAATCTGGCTTCTGCCGCAGAGGTGTTGGTACAGGCAGGAATCTGGAGGCTTCTGAAGCCTGTCTTACAGCCAGACACTGTGCCTGTCCACTCCTCTGGTCCATCCTCCACAGTCCAGAAGGTTTGTGCCATGGTGACAGCACCATTTCACAAATGAGGGACTTTGGTTTTTGTAGCTCCCAACATTTGAAGCCAGAGCCTAGAAATTACTTGTCTGCCTGATACCCACTGAAATGTGGGGTGCAGGAGGTCAGAAGGGAGAGGAGCCACTAACAACTTTGACTCAATCCTGGGACCAACTGGGGCGACCTTCCCGATGTCCCTGTATTATTATGGAGTTATTCAGCTCCACAAAGTAAAATGACCTCAACCAAGCCTTTGAGTACACACCCTCTCCTATTCTCTTGGGCACCTTCCCAGGACCTGCAGGTGGCCCTGCATCCTTGTGGATCTGAGCTGGAGGGACCTGGAGATTCACCTGTCGGCATCAGAGGACAGGCCAGATGCAGACCCCCTGCAGGGTCTTCAGCTGCTGAACCTTGGGTCTTTATACTCTCTGGACCCAACTTGACAGTCCTCAGGCAGATTAGTGCCAGCGCTAACTCTGCTGACCTGTGGGCGGACATGGAGACAAATCGGGCAAACCTTGATAAGCTGGCCCTGGTCACATGCAGATGTGCATCTTGAGGAGGGGTTGCATTAAAAGATTAGATCACTTCACACTGTTGAGTTGATTGTCCTGCAGCTTTGGGGCCTCTGATAGCTACGCCCCTGTGGTGGAGCTCTGGGGCTGATTCTGATAGAGCACAGATTAGGGTCCAGAGTCAAAGTTCACATATGCCAGCCAGGCACGGTGGTGCATGCCTCTAATCCCAGCGACTGAGGAGGCTGAGGCAAGTTCAAAGCCCGCCTCAGCAACTTAGCAAGGCCTTAAGCAACTTATGAGATCTAAATAAAATATAAAAAAGGCTTGGGGGGGGTCGCCCAGTGGTTAAGCACCCCTGGGTTCAATCCCCTTTACCAAAGAGAAAAACAAATATTCCCAGATGCCATGCGCTCTCAACTGCTCACTGCTGGTATTGTGATCCTGGTAATTCTTTGTGTTTGGGGCTCTCCTGTGCATTATGGGGGGTTTGGCAGCCTCTCTGGCCTCTACCCACTAGATGCCAGGCATGCCACAGCTCTTGGCTCTCCCATGCCCTCATGTAACAACCCACAATGTCCCCAGATGTTGGACATGTCCCTGAGGCAAGGTGAGCCTGGTTGAGAGTCCCTGGCTCCATGCCTGCCCCCTGGAAGTCCCTTTAATGTGGGGACACACACAGGCTGTGCTCACCTCCTGTGGCGGCCACTCACTCGATGACTCAGAACAGCGGAACGTGTGCTCCCGCTTTCTGAAGGCCGGAAGTCTCAATTGAGGTGCCCACGGGGGCCCCCACAGCCCTGGGGACCCTTTCCGCCTCTTCTTAGCTATCGAGGTGGTGGCAGTCCTGGTGCACTGAGGCGTGTGCTCGTAGGGCTCCAGCCTGTCATCGCCTGCACCCGCCCCGTGACTCTCCTCTCTTCCTGTAAGGACAGCAGTCACCTGGGTTAAGGACGGTGCTCCTCCAGCAACACCTCACCTTATGTAATCACAACGGCAAAGACGCCGTTTCCAAATAAAGAACGTCCAGAGGTTCCAGGAAGCACGTGAGTTTGGGGGGCGAGGGGTGCAATCAAACTCAGCACAGCTGGGTGCGCTAGAGCATGCCTCTAATCACAGCAACTGGGGAGGTTGAGGGAGGAGGATCGCAGGTTCAAAACCAGGCTCTGAGCCGGGCACCGTGGCGCACACCTGTAATCCAAGCAACTTGGAAGGCCGAGTCAGGAGGATCGCGAGTTCAAAGCCAGTCTCAGCAACTTAGCAAGGCCCTAAGCAACTCAGTGAGACCCTGTCTCTAAATAAAATACAAAATAGGGCTGGGGATGTGGCTCAGTGGTGGAGTGTCCCTGAGTTCAATCCCTGGTTCCAAAAAAAAAAAAAAAAAAAGCCAGGCTCCACAACTTAGTGAGACCCTGTGTCAACACAGAAAATCAAAAGGGCTGGGAATGTGGCTCAGTGGCTGAGCATCCCTGGGTTCAATTCCCAGTACCAGATAAATAAATAATAAAAATAAACTCAGCACAAGATCCCACACAGATATGGGGTCCCTCTCTGTCCTTGCAGGAGGACCTGGGAAATCATCCTACCCCTTTCACGTCCCCGCCTCCACATCCCACCAAGGGCATGGGAAGCCACTGGGACCAAGTGCTGCCCAGGAGTGCCCACCACCCGCCCACCACCCAGGCCCCAGACCTCCAGGGGGCCCTCCTAGGATACGCTCTGCCTCCCCGGGAATCTCGCTTCCTCCTGCTGCTGGTTGGACCTGGTCACCAAGAGACAAGCCTTGTTGGTTAATTTTTTCCCTTCAGAAAAATAAATCCATAAATGCTCCTTGGCAAGCTGTTTACTACCTGGTTTTAATGGCCTGTTTATTACCCTGAGTCTGCATCTGTTAACACACCCCCCTCGTCATTTCTCCTCATTAACTGTCAATTTGGAAGCCAGTTTTGGCATTAACCATGCCTAGACCTAAATGGCTGCGGACAGTTGGTTTTATGGCCGTGCCTTGTCTTGGAAACACGGGACCTGTCATCAAAGGAGAGCTGCAAACATCGGGCCTCGGCAGGCGGCTGGCGACGCGGGCCCTGGCAGGAAAGCAAGGCAGGTGGGATCTAGGGCCTGGACCACGAGGTGTGTGGCTCTTCAGATGCACCGCCCTTCTTGTGACCCCTAAGGGACAGCAGCATATTTAGAAGGAAGTTTAACTTCATGACTTTAGAGAGGGATTGTAAAGAATCTGTGAACTGGAAAAATCACTATTCTCACAGAAATGCAGAAAAGAGAGGCTTAGGAGGCTGAGGCAGGAGGATTGCAAGTTCAAGGCAGACCTCAGCAACTTAGGGAGACCCTATCTCCAAACGAAAATAAAAAAAGGGCTGAGCATGTGGGGAGGTGGATATCAGTGGTTAAGCACCCTGGGTTCTACCCCCAGTTCAGAAAAAAGAAAAGAAAAAAGAAAAAGAAAAAAAATGCAGAAAAGAAAGTATCTCTTTGGAAAACAATCACGACAGGTCTACACATTAAGGCTACAGCTAATCTTCTCAGGCCCTCAAGCCTTTGTTCCCATCCACTCCACGTCCCACCCTTACTGAAAGGGATGCAGACGTCAATGAGGTGACCTGGCCAAGGTGCTCCTGAGAACAAGCAGAAAGAGGTGCATGCAGGTGAGGACAAGCCAGGTGCACTCAGGGCTGGGCGGCCAGGGCAGGGCTGGGGGTGAGGTCACGGGTGCTAGGCTGTGTGTGTGGCGGGGGGTGCTCATACTTACTGGCATAAGCCTATCAGACCTGGATGTTGATCACAGAGGCAGAGAAACGCGGCGATGTGCGTGATGTGCTGGGTCACAAGCCACCTGCATCGCCGATGCACCCCTGGCCTGTTTAAAACCCTCCGCACCCACAGTCAGGTCTGCACAGTGAGGGGCACTCGGAGGTCCCAGACCTTGCCACACCACCCGCTGAGATCCAGACTCACCATCTGTAGGGGGTTAAGGTGTCACCCCTAAATTCAAGTGAACTTGGACACTCAGAATGTGACCCTGTTTGCAAATAGGATCTTGGTAGATGTTACTGGTCACGATGTGCTCAGACTGGGTCGGGGCCCTAAACCCAACCACTTCCCTCATAGGAAGACCAGCAGGGACACAGGAATGAAGTCCATGCTAGAAGGAGGAGGGCACGGGGGTGATACAGCCACCAGCCAAGGACCGTCACCACCACCATGAAACAGAAGAGGCGAGTGAGGCTCCTCCGGCGAGCTGCGGCGAGCCCGCCCTCCCATCACCCTGGTTTCAGAGAGTCCGCCTGTCAGATAGAGAAGAGGCTGCTCTTATTCCAAGCTGCCCAACTGGCGGTCCTTCTGGCAGTCCTTTGTCACAGCAGCCCCAGGAAAGGAGAGCACCCACTCACTCACTGCCACATCCCAGCAGGGTGGCTTCCTCAGGGCCATCCTGCCAAGCCTTCCTGGTTGCCCAAAGACCTGTGCTGGGTGCCGGGTGGAGGCAGGCCAAGTACAGGCTGCTCATTTCCCCCTCCTTAAAGGAATCCCACTGGTTGATAGCAAAGGAATTTTTATTTATTGTTTTCTTTTTTCTTTTTGCCATGTCTGCCTTTTATTTATTTTTTTTACTTCTGCTGTTTTAGCAAAGGGATTTTCAGAGACGCTAGAGCCCAGCACGGGGGTGCACACCTGTCACCCCAGGCCCTGGAGAAGCTGAAGCAGGAGGATCACAAGTTGGAGGCCAGTTTGGGCAACTTAATAAAACTCAGTCTCAAAATGAAAAATAGAAAGTGTTGCTCGGTGATGGAGCTCTTGCCAAGCACACGTGAGGCCTGCGTCCCCACCAGCACTGACAACGGGAGGGGGAGGGAAGGAGCTGCTCCCCAGGAGGGGCCACAGGAGAGGAGGAGGCTGCGTCTCAGGGGCCCGCTCTGAACCGGGGGCACCCTGCATGATGGGCTCTCTGTAGAGGTGGTCCAGGTGCCATCACTGTGACCCCCACGGTCACAGTGCTGTTGTGGCAAGCCCAGCCCAGCCTGGCTATGCTCTTGGCCAGGTGCTGGTGAGGTCCCTGCTCTCCCCAGCAGAGTCCAGGTCCAGGGGACATCCTCTTGTCACCCCCAGGCTGTCTTCTGCTTTGACCTGCTCCCGAGCTAGCACGCAGAAAATGCAGGAAATACAGGGCAGCCCCTCTTGATGCCCCATGGGGAGCCAGTGGAGTTTTCAGTGCCCACCTAAATGTCCCCAGGCAGCCGGCAGGGAGGCTGAGCGGTCTTGCGGTGACCACTGACCACGGAGTCAGTGCTGGGCTAGGAGCAGACACCAGCCTTCTTCATGAGCCAGGCTCCTGCCCTGCGGGTTTAAATCAGTGACTGGGGAGACTCCCACACAGGTGGAAAGCTAGGGGTAAACGGGATAGAGAATCTTCTGGAATGGGGGAGCACAGAGGCACAAGTGAGAATTGCACACGGGACCTCAAAGGCAGCCTTCTCCAGGCCCAAGGTGCGCTCGTCACCTGGCCATGGGGCCGAGTCACCGCATGTCCAGCCGGCCCTGGGTCGGCGCTGAGCCCAAGGCTGGGTTCCTGGTTAGGGTCCTGTTTCCCACCTGGGTAGGAGGAAGTGGCTTGCGTTCCTAACTGTTCCTTCAATCATGGTCTACATTTCTCACTCTTACGCACACACGCTGACTCGTAATAGTAAAAGTGAGGCGTGCTCAAATCCCACCTTTCCTCAGAGGCCTCCCTGCCCTTCTCAGACCCTGCGATCCACAGCCTCTCAGTGTGGTCCAGGTCCTGTCAGCAGGAGTCACGAACGTAATGCCTGTGGGACCAGGCAAGTGACACCCCCTTCTGAGGCTGGTGGGAGACCACACATGCTGGGGATAAAGAGATGGCTGTCATCACCAGGTGCCCCAGGCCACCAGACCTGGCTTTTCAAGAGAAGCAGATATTCAGATTTTTATATAAAATCTAGTTTTTTCCCTTCAAAGACACCCATGGGCTGGAAGGGGTCTGCATGCGGCTGAGACCGGTTCTGATTGAACTGACCTGTTCCCAGGGTCCAGGTGTGCACTCCGAGGTGCTCGAAGGAGGGGCAAATCTACCCTCCTGAAGGTCCTCGGATCGCCATCAATGACAGAAATACCAATACAGGTCCCAAGACAGCAGCTCCTCTGCCAGGCCCCGCCCGGAGTGGTTTATGTGAATTAATTAATTTAATCCTCACACACTGGGCTAAACTCGTTAGTTGTTTTAATCTACTAGAAATCTTGAATCCTAAGGCTCAGGAGGCTGAAGCAGGAGGATTGCCAAGTTCAAAGCCAGCCTCAGCAATTCGGCGAGGCCCAAGCAACTCAGTGAGACCCTGTCTCAAAATAAAATACAGAAAGGGCTGGGGATGTGGCTCAATGGTTAAGCGCCCGAGTTCAATCCCTGGTACCAAAAACAAACTTGCAAAAATGCCCTAGCGCTGCTGTTAGCCCTGGTTCACATGGGACAGCAGCTGAGTCTCCAAGCCCTCAGAGGACCTCCTGGGGTCTGAATGCTGGTGGCAGGTGGGCTTGAGCCAGGATCCCTGCTCCCCACCACTGAGCAACCTGATGGCCCCACAGCAGGCCTGTGACCTCCAGCAAGGCACGCAGCCTCTCTCTCCCTCACCAGGCATGGGGTGCACGCCTGTCATCCCAGCAACTGCAGAGGGGAGGGAGCTCAGTGGTAAAGGGCCCAGGGTTCAGTCCCTAGCAGCGATGCATCCAATTGCAACCCCATTAGGGTCTGAGTCATTATGCTCCCAGAAACTGCTAGCTGGCTGCGGTGGGAAGGAGAAACCCAGGGAGAAGGGACAGCAGAGGAAACCTCAGCCCAAGAAGTCTCCCAAAGCAGGATGAGAGGGAACCTGGTGCCCAGCTCACTCACTTTCCCAGCCTGCCCTTCCTCTGCCATCTCAGCCCACAGACCGGGCAGCTGCAGGCTTGTGAAAGTCCTGCCCTGGGGGCTCCGGCCACGTCCTTCTGGGGGATTCTACCTGGAGCAGCAGAACTCACGCTGGGCAGGGCCCCACCCCCGCCCCCTGGTGAAATCTACATTTGTTTGGAAGGTCCTTTACCCATTCTTAAACCCATTAGCTTATCTGCAGGGCGATCATAAAACTAGAATATTTATATTCCTATTTACAAAACACTTTCAACTTATCTCGAGTAATCCACCCATCTCCAGTAATCTGGGTGAGCTGGGCGGGTGTGGTGCCGGAGGCCTGTTATCCCAGTGGCTCCAGAGGCTGAGGCTGGAGGATCTCAAGTTCAAAGCCAGCTGCAGCAGCTTCGTGAGGCCCTACGTAACAGCCAGACCTTGTTTCTAAGTAAAATATTAAAAAGGGCTGGGGATGTGGCTCAGTGGTTAAGCGCCCCTTGGTTCAATCCCTGGTACCAAAAAAAAAAAAAAATGTTGGTTGAGCCCCTGGTGTGGTTGCTTTCCTGCCCACAATCCCAGCTACTCTGGAGTCTGAAGTAAGAGGATCACGAATTTGAGGCCAGTCTCCACATTTTAGTGAGAGACTAAATTAAAATTTTAAAATGGGTTGGGGATGTGGCTTAGTGGTGGAGTGCCCCTGGGTTCAATCCCCAGTATCAGGATAAAAAAAAAAAAAAAAAAAAAAAAAAAAGAAAAAGAAAAGAAAAGGTAGCCAATTGCTCTGACACCTAGTTACCTCCCTGCTGCCCCCATTTCTTTACAAAACCCAGAGGTGATTAAAAAATAAAGGAAACACGGGGCACCGTGACACATGCCAGTAACTCCAGCAGCTTGGGAGGCTGAGGCAGGAGGATTGTTGAGTTCGAAACCAGCCTCAGAAAAAGCAAGGCATCAAGCAAATCAGGAAGATCTCTAAATAAAATACAAATTAGGTTTGGGGATGTGGGTCAATCCCCGGTGCCCCCCGCAAAAAGGAAGAATCTCTCTGTTTCCACCTGTTTCCACCTTGCAGGATGGAAGGATCCTTGCTTCCTCTCCCTCTCTTTCTTTCTTTTGCAGTACTGGGAATTGAAACCCTGGGCACTCTACCACTGAGCCACATCCCCAGCCTTCTTTACTGTTTATGCTGATACAGGGCTTCCCTTAGCTGCTGAGGCTGGCCTCGAACTTATAATCCTCCTACCTCAGCCTCCTAGTTGCAGGGATTGGCATGTCCAGTTTTAACATCAAAATTGTTCTGTGGTTGTTTCTGTCTTCTATTTGGATGGCAGGAGCCATTTGGACATCCTGGATTGTAATCTTTTGTTGGAATGTAGTTACTGCCTCCTCTTGGTTGCTGGTTGGTTTGATGAAGCTGAATTTGTTGAACGCTTCTTAATTTTATTGCAGTTCTATTTACCAATCTTATCTTCCATGATTGTCCTTACTTAGAAAAACACCTTCTTATTGGAGATCCTAAAACTGTGATCTTATACTTCCTTATAAAAGCTTTGAGGGGAACGTGGTGGCACTTGCCTGTAATCTACATGGTTTGGGAGGCTGAGGCAGGAGGACTGCAAGTTCGAAGCCAGCCTCAGCAATTTAGTGAGGTCCTAATCAATTGAGCAAGACCCTGTCTCAAAATAAAAAAAAAAAATAATAAGGGCTGGGGATGTGGCTGGGTGGTTAAGCACCTCTGCACTCAATTCCTGGTCCAAAACCAAAACAAAACAAAACAGAGCTTTGCCACTGTGCCTTTTCATTCACATATTTAATTGCTCACTGCACCTCACAGGGCACCAGAAGTCCTCCCTCCGCCCTCTGCCAGGAGCTCCTCCTTCCTCCAGCAGCCTGGACTGCCCACCAAGTAGGGTGATGCCCTGGGGTTGCTTCAGAGCTGTGGACCCTGGTCCCCTGGCAGTTGCTTGGTGCCAACACACCACCCTAATCCAAAGACCTCTGCAAGGAATTCCAAAATCTTCTGGGCAAATCGTCCCACTTCATGCTTCCCCAGGAATGTTCTGGCTATTCTTGGGTCTTTGTTCTTCCACGCAAATTTTAGAATCAGCCCGTTCAGTTTCTTGAAAATTCCAGCTAGGATTCTGATTGAAATTGTATGCAGTCTGCAGCTCAATTTGGAGATATTTGAGATTGCTAACATACCAAGTCTTCCTGGCCAAACACTGAAAATGTTTCTCTCCTTATTTATAACTTTAATAGTATTCCCCGACACCTCATTTTCTTCACAAAGGTCTTCCATGTTCAAAAATAATTATCCTCTGCCAGGTATGGTAGGGCCTGCCGATAATCCCAGGGACTCCGGAGGCTGAGGCAGGAGGACCACAAGCTCAAGGCCAGCCCTGGCAGGTTAGCCAGACCCTATCTCAAAATAAAAGCTAAGAAGGGCTGAGGATGCGGATGCGGCTGAATGGAACAGTGGTCCGAGGTTCAATCCTCAGTGTTTTTTTTTTTTTTGGAACCAGGGATTGAACTCAGGGACACTCGGCCACTGAGCCACATCCCCAGCCCTATTTTGTATTTTATTTAGAGACAGGGTCTCACTGAGTTGCTTAGGGCCTCGCTAAGTTGCTGAGGTTGGCTTTGAACTCGCGATCCTCCTGACTCAGCATCCCAAATCGCTTGGATTACAGGAGTGCGCCACCACGCCCCGCAATCCTCAGTATTGAGGGAAAAACTCCCTAGAAGACTTTCTCTTTTCTTGCTACAATCGCTGTGTAAATTACGTGTCTAACTGCTTGTCGCTGCCGTATAGAAAGGCGTTTTTCTCTTTTTTTAAACACGAACCACTTGCGTCACCCTGGCCACAGGGCTGCTGCGCTCATCTGTGCCCTTCCAGTTTGGGTATCCAGGCGCAGGGGCGCGCAGCGCTCTTTTTTTACTGCCTTCGTATCTTGCTGCTGCTGCTTCGCTGAACCCTCCCTGATCTTAATAATTTGCAGATGCTCTGGATTTCGTATGTAAACGGTCCTATCATCTCTGAATAATGGCAGTTCTATTGCTTCTTTAGCGACCACTGTATCATTCGCAGCCTCTCCTTGCTGTTTTGCCCTGGCCAAGCTAGGGCGACAGTAAGGATAGGACACTCAAAAGCACACTCTAGTTTCTAAGAACTTATTAATTGCAGCACTAGGGACTGAACCCAGGAGAGCTCTACCCCTGAGCTACATCTCCAGCCCTATTTATCTATTTATTTTTTGATACCAAGGATTGAACCCAGGAGCACTTAACCACTGAGCCACAGTCCCAGCCTTTTTTTAGTTTTTACTTAGAGATAGTCTCACTAAGTTGCTCATGACCTCAATACATTGCTGAGGCTGGCTTTGAATTTACCATCCTCCTGCCTCAGCCTCCCAAGTAGCTGGGTTGCAAGTGTGAACCACTACGCCTGGCCCTTTTTATTTTTTATTTTGAGATGGGGTCTAGCAAAGTTGCCTAGACTGTCCTCCTATCCTCAGCCTCCCAGAACGTGCACCACCACGCTCATCCTTATGGTAAATTAACCACTTCTTTCTGTAGTTATTTCCAGTTTGGGTTTGTTGGGTTTTTTTGTTTGGTTTGGTTGGTTTTGTTTTGGGTACTGGGGATTGAACTCAGGGGCACTCGACCACTGAGCCACACAACCACTGAGCCACATCCCCAGCCCTATTTTGTGTTTTATTTAGCGACAGGGTCTCACTGAATTGCTTAGCACTTGGCCATTGCTGAGGCTGGCTTTGAACTTAAGATCCTCCTGCCTTAGCCTCCTGAGTTGCTGGGATTGCAGGCGTGCGCCTCCGACCCCACTATTTCCAGTTTTGTAAAAATGAATACAATACAACTGTCATGTCTAACTGGTGAATTAAATTTCTTATCATTGTAACCTAACCCTCTTTATCTTTTTGTTGTTGCTGTTTTTGAAATGAGGTCTCGCTGCATTTCCCAGCTAGCCTTGAACTCCTGGGCTCCAGCGATCCCTCCGCCTCAGTCTCCCAAGGAGCTGGGACTATAGTTGTGCGCCACTAACGTCGAGTTGTTTCCCCTTAGAAGTTCTTTTGTTTGATGTTATTTGTCTGGAGTATGTCTTAGCCTTTACTTATAAACTTTTATTTTCTTGGTTTTATCAGTTTCTTATAATTAATACATGGCTACATTTTAAAATAATCTAAGCCGGGTGTGGTGGTACATGCCTGCAGTTCCAGCTGCTCAGGAGGCTGAGGTGGCAGAATCGCTTGAGCCCTGGAGAGCTATACCAGCTCGGGAAATATAGGAAGACTGTCAAAAGTAAATACATGGGCCTGGGGTTGTGGCTCAGTGGTAGAGCGCTTGCCTAGCATGTGTGAGGCACTGGGTTCAATCCTCAGCACCACATAAAAATAAGTGAATAAAATAAGGGTCTAAATTAAAAATAAATAAATATATGCCGAGTGCAGTGGCACACACCTGTAATCCCAGAGGCTCCGGAGGTTGAGGCAGGAGGATTGCAAATTTGAGGCCAGCCTCAGCAACTTAGCAAGACCCTGCCTCAAAATAAAACATGAAAGAGAAGGGCTGGGGATGTAGCTCAGTGACAGAATGCTTGCCTAGCATGCACAAGGCCCTGGATTCAATTCCTAGTTGTGCAATAAATGAACAAAAAATAAAAAAAATCAATGGCTGGAGGCTGGGGTTGTGGCCCTGTGGTAGAGCGCTTGCCTAGCAAGTGTGAGGCACTAGTTTCGATTCTCAGCACTGCATAAAAAAATAAATAAATAAAGATATTGTGTCCATCTACAACTAAAAATATTTTTTAAAAAAGATATCCCAGAAAAAATTCAATGAATAATCTTAGGTTTTTTTCAATTGGTATGTTTAGACCCCTTATATGGATTATTGAAATATTTGGGCTTTCTTTATTTCATTTTACTTTGCACTTTTTCTGCACTGGTTTTTATTTTCTTGCCTGTTTTTAGAGAATCCAGGGTTTGATGTGAAGGTGTGAGGTTCAGCCAGTGATTGTGGTAAGTACCTGAAATTTACTATTATCCTGTTTACTAACACTTTCCTGGGGTGCTACTATGGGCCTGGACCTCAGGACAGCCCTGGCTGTGGTTTTCTGTTTGTTTGTTTTGTTTTGTCTTGGTAATGCTCAGGGTTACACCCAGGCCTTAAGCATGCTAGGCAAGGGCCCCAGCACCGACTAGCTCTCAGCCTCTGCTCTGTCTTAGTTATTCAAGTGATTTGCTTGGGCTGAGGCTGTAGCTCAGGGGTAGAGCACTTGCCTAGCAAGTGTGAGGTCCTGGGTTCAGCCCCTAGCACTGCAAAAAAGTATTACCTCTATTTATCTACCCAATCACTCTATCTATGAGAGCCCTCAAGAGCTCCTTTATGTTCAACAAGCCTATCCATCAGTGCTTTACAGGATAAGGCAGCTGTGATTTATTCAAGACCTAATGGCCTAGCATGGTGGTACACATCTGTGATCCTAGCGGCTCAGGAGGTTGAAGCAGGAGGATCGCAAGTTCAAAGCCAGTCTCAGCAACTTAGCGAGGCCCTAAGCAACTCAGTGAGACCCTGTCTCTAAATAAAATACAAAATAGGGCTGGGGATGTGGCTCAGTGGTTAAGTGCCCCTGGGTTCAATCACTGGTACAAAAAAATAAAAATGAAAATGAAAAAGACTGAATTGTGATAAGAGTCCCTCAGAGTACCTAGAGTGGCAGATTTCCAACACGACACCCTTTGTAGTCTCTGCTGGGTTTCATTACAGTAGAAGCTCTGGGCCCACAAAGATAAACAAGCACCTGAACCTCATGTAGGCACCAAGGAGTTCAGCGGGAACAGTCTGCAACATGTACCTCTGTCCATGGCTGACTGTTTACTAAATGTGTGTGCCGATGTGCTGCAGGAAGGAAGTGTTCCTGAAATCATGGTGGTTTCTGTCTGTCTTATCTTGGTTAATTGGCATTTACTATATGTCGGATTACTAAAGTGTGAGACCACGAAAATCTGAGGGGCTCTCACACCCACGGTATGAAAGCAGTGCTTATCTGTAGATGTGCGGGGGATGCTGTCTCCTCCACATTGCTTTGTGTATTCTCCAGTTCCTGCTGTGTGCATTTCTCTAAATATCAGCTTCATAGTGACAGAGAAAAAGTTATTTCCAGAAGACTCCTCAGACTCAAAAGAGTTGGGCACCACTGCTTCTGGTGATTGTTCTGAGCTCTGGAGTCCAAGCAGCAGAGCACAGGCTGGCGAGACCGCCCTGTGGGTGAGGAAGTGTCCAGACTGGCCCAGGGTGACTGGATCCAGCTCATTTTTGCCCTGTAAAAATGCACACTGATGGGGCTGGGGTTGTGGCTCAGCGGTAGAGCACTCGCCTAGCATGTGTGAAGAACTGGGTTCAATTCTCAGCAGCATAAAAATAAAATAAAGGTATCGTGTCCATCTAAAACTAAAGAAAAATATTCTTTAAAAAACGCATGCTGATGTGGCCAGATCTTTTAGTTAAATAAAAATAGATATCCACATTCAGCATTTGAAGTCTTATATATTTAAAATGTTGGCAACCCCTTCAATTATTTGCCCTGGTTCTGGGGGTTGAGCCCAGGTCCTCAGGTAGGCCAGGCAAGGGCTCCACTGCTGTGCCTCATGCCCAACCCCTTCAACCAAGTTTTTGAAATGCAGGTAAAGTCCAAGCAACCCCTCTGTGTAGACCGGACACAGCTGTTGGGTGGCTCACTCCCACCTCTAGCTCAGAATTGGCTCCCTGTGCCCGCTACTCTACTGGGGAGGCTGGGGCAGGAGGATCGCAGAGCCTAGGAGTGTGAGACCAGCTTGGAACAGAGGGAGGCTATCTCAAAACACCACCACCAAGCAAACAAAGACACGCCTTCTGCCTCTAAGGAGCTTACATTCTTGGGGAGGAAATAGACAATTACAAGCAAATAATGTCATTTCAGACTGGGGTGGGGTGCTATCTAAAAACAGGACAAAAGAGGAAGCTGAATTGGGAGGGTGGGGAAAGAGGAAGATGAAAGTCCACAATGCTGGAAAGCATCTTCCGAAACAAGGCCTGGCAGTCAGGTGCAGTGGCACTCACCTGTGATCCCCGGAACCAGGAGGCCGAGCAGGATCGCAAGTTTGAGGCCAGCCTCAACAATGAGCAAGGCCCTATCTCAAAACAAAAAATAAAAAAAGGGCTGGAGGTGTAGCTCAGAGGTAGAGGCACCTCTGGGTTCAACGCCCCCCCCCCCCCCCCCCCACAAAAAAAAAAAAAAAAAAAAAAAAAA